>VOMN01030302.1:0-13128 GCA_014899125.1 Orchestia grillus
CATGTCCCCGTTGAACTGAACCATCTTGTAATTGATCTGTGGCACTGGCGACAGGTTTATGCCTTTTACTTGCCGGTTTTGTGTGTCTAGGACCGATTCATATGTGCACGCGTCTCGTTTTTGGAAAGTCACGATTGTACACATATAGCGAACACCTCGACCGAAATGTTGAAGTGGTGAGTTTTAAGTATGCTTAAATATACTCTGTCCAACACACGAGCTTGAATTTCAGGTGTCCTAACCCTGCTAAATTACCAATGAACTTCAATATTGACTAGCTTGAATTGTAGCGCAAAAATTGTCCATTCTGTGCAATATAGTTGCAGGNGTAAAAATCAAAAGTCCTCCCGATAATACGTAAGGACCCAGGAATATTTATGTCCCATCCGTAAAATTCATCAAAAGACATTTCCTGAAGAGGAGTTTCGTAGTGGAGTTATAATTTTTTATCCAGTTAGCCCTAAAAATACCAATGGTACAAAATTTGACCGTTTCATGAGGGTGCTATTATTTTTCTACAGTGTTATCGCAAATATGAGTTAAACTATAGCTAGTTTTTCGCTCACAGCCAGTGCAGTCTGGTTGCAAACAGGCGGGTGACTGCACCTAGGTTTCCGTACGATGTAATCTGCAGTCCTATTGCATGCATGCGTAAGACCATCGCTAGCTTCTCTTACAGAGCTAGCTGCAGTCTTATAACACAAGCCATTTGTGGCTGAAGAGTTCAGTTTTTAGTTGCACACTGTGGGAACTCTATAGAATACATTCGGCAGCATGCAGGGTTATCTGACGTTCTCAGCCTTATCACCCCACCCGGGTAGCTGCTGGCCAGACATGAGCAGAGCTGTTAGACTCGGGTTGCCATGATGTGAGGTCGCCCACCATTCAGGATTGTAAGTTTCTGTTTCTCTTTACATATTATGATAGTGTACTAGTAGACGCTCCGCGCCAAAAATGGCGGGACAAATGATGTTAAATTCTTAAAATGCCTTCTTATTTATGGTAACTCTGACACAAAATAAAGGTATTTTCTGGATCAATGAGACGGACTGCCTTATCTGACAGTTTTGCTCTTAGTTTATTTTAGAAAACGGACTCAAGAGTTTTTTCCTATCGAAATCCTTAAGAGGGTGACAGAAAGACGGACCGACCAACCTACTAACCAAGCAACAGCAACTGTGTATTAGTATATACATAGTGGGATGTTGTTGAAGTCGTCGATGTTAGTATGATTTGAATATAAGTATGTACTAACTTGTGTCTTACATACGTATTACGTATATATACATATATTATGTGTTTTATGTTGAGTAAGATAACTTTTCTCATTTGTTGGAAATTTTCTAAAAATGTAACACAAATATTCATCAGATTTTTTTTATATCAATTTATTTATTTTGTCTCAGAAATTTCATTTTGGCAGGACGTGGTCGCATTGCATCTTTTTCGGGAGTTACTACGTATCTTCAGTCATATTTGCCTTTTCCCTACATATTCTGTTTTTATGTTTTTGTTATTGGAATGCTAAATAAGACATTACCCATACCCTAAACAAACTTGGAGAAATACGCGATGCTAATTATAATTATCCCCTGATACACACTCTCTGAGTACTATTTTTTAATAATCTTCATCGACAAAACCTAATAATCAATTATGCGTGCGTGTGAACCTAAGTAGAATGTGACAAAACTATGTAATTTTATGGGAAATTATCGATCTGAAAACTGTAACTTTAAGCAAATTAGGGTCGATACATTAGTTCAACTCGTATACCACCCTTTGTTGAACGAATTTTGTTGATTGGAACCTTCTAGTTTTCTAAAGAACCTTTTGGAATTGCTGACTTCAATAATACCGTTCTGTGATGAATGATGCAAACCTAAGAAGAACATCTTGAATCTCATGAAGCTCGCACCTATTTCTGAGAAATCCATGTACAATACCTTCTACAGGGCACATCCCGTCGAATTTTCCAGCAAGGGACGAGGTTTCTGCGGCGTGAGGGACTTTCCAATTTTCCTACCCGGGAAACTGAGTTTGCCAAGTCATGAAGACGTTTAAGTTACACAACGTACTAGTTAAATTCATAACTCGTGAACCTATTTACTCTAAACTTAGTCCATGATCAAGGGGCGGGTGGTGCCACCAGGCAGCTCTACACGAACTCTCGTTAGCTCGTGTGCTGCTGACCTGGATACTGGGACTGGTGTTGGCTCTTCTTCCCGAGTTCGGCGGATGCCATTTACTTGATGAGAAAAAGCTGAGGCCAAACTTTACCCAGCTATGTTGTTTCTTAGAGCTTTGTTCTCATACTTTTGTTTAGAGACTTCGTTGAGGAAACAGTCTTCATATTTTTACAGCATATTTGCTACTCGCTTCTTTGAGTTCTGTATTGTATTTTTTTGTAGTATTCAAAATTCAGAATTTATGAAATAACCAAAAAATAAGTTCTCAATCATAAGTTTACATATTTGCCCCTTGGAATGAGGTCAGTTGGTTTGTTTTCCGTCTTTAAATACCGAAATTTCCCTAATAGAGTACGATGAACCTTGATCAACACCAATTACTGGAATTGTAAGCTATCAGATGTATCCTAATTTCCATAATTCAACAATATCAAAAATATTTCGTATTTTACAGGTACAATCGACAACTGCAAAATAAATTTAGCTTGAAAACACTTTCAATTAACTTCTAATATTCCAAATAATATATTACTGTTTTATCTATCGTAAGCACGACAAATTAAACGTAATCTAATCTCTTCACATCAGTCTCATGTGCCTACCTTACCAGAAAGTTTGAGTAAAATTATCTAGTGAAGTGCATGGGGATATTTTTCTTTAATGTATAGATATTCAGTTTTAATGCCAACTTTTTCCAAAGGCATTTGCTTCAATCAACATCGGTCCTCGTGAATTTACACTGTCAAGCAAAACATCAACAAGATTGAGTGTCACATGTACAGGGTGGGCAATAAGTAAGGTACTTCTTTTGAAAAATTATTGCCATAAAAGGAAGGACTGTAACAATATCTTGTTCATTAAGAATAAAAAAGAAAATTTCGAAGTTTTTTACTGTATCAGTGCTACTTACAATCAATAGTTATTGCGCTTAAAAATCATAAAATTATAACCCTCAAAATGCAGTTAAAAAAAAAGGAGCGAGTAAATACTGTCGAACTTCACTTTTACCGTAACGGTTCTGTTCTTAGTGTGCAGAGAAATTACAGATGAATAGTTGGTAATAAAACAAGTCCTACGATGAAGAGTAGAACAGCGCTAGTGTTGAAACTAAAAAAAAGGCGGGACAACAGGACACAAATTTCGGTCCTTACGTATTATCGGGAGGACTTTTGATTTTTACTTTTTCTTTTTTTTCACAGGGTTTGTTGGTTAGTATGAAGATCTTTGATTTACCGCGCACTGAGGAAGAGGCTGTTGTGTTCCTTCAGGAGAAAAGTATCTTGCCGGCTGAACGAATCTGTCCGAACAATCACAAAATGAAGCTCTACTTTGGCTCGCGCATTTTCTGGCAATGTAACGTCAAGTCATGCAAAAAGAAGGTGAATATGCGAGTGAACAATTGGTTTGCCGACAGTCGGAATTACAAATGTAATGGTTAGGTTAGGTTAGGTTAGGTTAGGTTAGGTTAGGTAATTCCGGTTTTTTTAAAGGTCCTCCCGATAGTACGTAAGCACCCAAATTTCGTTCTGGCAGACCTGGAAGCTCAAATTCAGGGTATTCCAAAACGTGTTTTGAAAGAGCACACTGTTGTTTGACCAATAATGGGGTCATCTAAAATGTATTGTGTTCCACACTTAGATATATTTTAAAGTTTAGAATCTTCTCTTTGAATGTAAATAAACCTAATTTTTTACCATTAGTAGTTTTGATGCCGTAATTTTTGGAAATGGTACCTCACTTATTGCACACCCCGTGCATACATGAGAGAACGATTCGGAAAACACCTTCATTATAATTGGGTTCTTAGCCCATTTGAACGTTGATCAAATAACAGAGAGGGGGAAAATGACATTTATTTACTTCGACAAAAGTAACATTTTACTCGGGTACCTCCAAAATATTATGCATCAGTTACTGAGATGTGTTTCATTTTCGATATTCGGGGTGAATTGCACGCCTTTCTGTGTTCAGATTGTGATCCCTCGTTTGTTAATGCATACTATTAAAGTTTTGGATACCGACGGCGTCACCAGCAGACACTCTAATTTTCGTTACTCAAACTTAGAGGCAGCGCGTGTTAGGCTCGTGTTGGCTGTGGCTGTGCAACACAGCTGCAGATCAGGCAATGCAGAAATTGTCAACTTATCGCGGCAGGAACTTAACACTTTATGTAAAACACCAGTGAATGGATCTAGCCAAAATTTTGTCGAAAACGTGAATATTCAATTACTGTTTCAAAGGATTGCGCCTTGGTATTTATTGAATAAGATAACGGTTTCAAGGACAGCATGGTCACGCCAAAATGCTTCGCTTTGCTTGAATGTAAATTTAATCAATATGGGTTTAGATATTCCTGCCAAAGAAATCCTCTGTTTCTCCCATTGTGAAGAAAAGAACACATTGCCGCTGACCTCATCTCCAGGCAAACCTGACAGCTGTATGCCCCTTGAAACCGTAAAAAAGGCTCTACTTCTTATAGCAATTATCTCGCAAGTATTTTTCTTATCGAATTCAATTGCAGTGCTGCAATGATCTAATACTGATTGACACGAGAGATACGTTGAAATCAATTGAAATGCTGGCATTGTTATTTGTACGTCAGGCTGAGTAAAATGTGAAGAGTATATCTACACGTACAGCTGGGTAATATGTTGACTTTGTCACCTGCACACACATTGGGCTGAGTAAAAGCCTCGGTAAAGCTTGCCGGATGCAAAATGAACTTTGCCAATGATGAACGTGTGCGCGTGTCAGTTTTATTCTTCGTTTTGCAAAATGTATGGCTTTTTTGAGAAATGTAATCATAAAGACGAAGGGTGCTAAGATGTTTATGGTCAAATTACGCCTACATTTAATTTTCAAATACACGAAGCAAATTAGGAATGGAAAATTCCCGCATTTTTTCATGCTTCAAGCCCCTCAATTTTGTCTCTTAACGCACAATGTGTGTGATATACGATAATTTACTGGAAATTCGCATGACGTGAAACTCATAAAGCCCTATCGCTCTGCTTAACGGATTCTGAAGAAAAAAATTTTCATTGTCACATCTACAATATAGTGCGTAGCTCCCCTTCAAATTTCGCAATTACCATTCTTATGATATTGAAATTAGCTGCAATCACTTCTTGTCTAAGGGCACTTGGAAGTAGTAAGAGTTCGCTCGGAGGGTTTGTAAGGATTTAAAGCTAAGTTGCGCCGAGTCATATCCGAAAAGACAGTTCTCCTTAGACCTCTATCTTCTTAAAATTAAGGCGCACTTAAAAACTCGCAGCCCCAGAAGGGTCCTCAATCTCTAAAGCCGTACGCCCCAATTCGATTAGAAGGCGGAACTCAGAGATCTAAGGAGCAAATATCAGGAGCGCTCCATTCTCTATCCCAGTAGCTCCAACGGAAAAGAAAGATAGAAAGAACAAAGTAACGGGTTTAGTTTCTGAACAAAGACGTTAGTTGTCGGAAAGGACGGTGGAAAGGTCGAAGTCTAAAGCTGAATTATCGGATTTGCCCACTTAGAGGAGATGAAAGTTCAACGAACAAGACCCTGATCGATTAGAGCGAGCTTACCAGACGCGCGTGTACAAGTGAACAAAAGAGTGCGTGCTTCAATAGGTACGAGTGGGGCTAGCTACCGGGAGGAGTTAGCATGAATAAAGTTTATATATAACTGCAGACTCATGTTCTTAGCTGGGCAACAAGGAAACTTCATTGAGCTAATGTGAAACCTTCTAAATTCTTCACAAGTTATCTTCTCTTACTTCTCCCATGACAAACGTAATGCTCGAAGCTACTTCCTTTTTCATGTTTTCTGAAATGATCCTTATCCACGATAATTATACTCATATTTCTTCACGGCTGAATCGTCGTCACTGCATTGCTTTCTTGCTTGATACGACGTACTTTCGATTTCATTCTATATAGTATCCTTACAAATACACATTACTTTCTAAGGCGCTGCTTTCGTTCGAACGAATGAAGAGGGAGATCAAAGGTTCCTCAAACGAGACTTTAAGTCAAAGGATTGAATTGCGATGTTTCGTCCATTCGATTTGAAGCGGTTTTATTTGAGGGTCGGTCGTTCTTTCTGAGATAAAGCGACTTAAAATTGGATCCGTCTTCTGGCTACAAAGATATCGTTGCTTTTTAAATAGACTACTTTGATCTATCGTATCCATAACATTCGTCTAATGACGTTCTGCTTGAGTGAAATTCGAGCGTAATGAAGCCTTCTGCTCAGGAAAAATGGGCATGAAAAAGTGCTAAGAGTTTCCATGCTTTAATGAAAATTCAAATATTAGCGATCGGTGATTGTTTGCAAGTTCGTCGTTCCGTTGAATTTAGCTTCTCTCGTGAGTTCCTGAAACCTCATTGAATTCTGTTTTCCAAATGCCGAGAAACTTTCATTTTCTTATATTTCATTTCATTTAATGAATTTTATTCGCGCTCCTCGTGTTCGTCGAGAAAATTTGACTTTGGTTTCTTGTTGAAGCCAGTCAACCTTACTCTAGCACGCATCTTCTGCCATCGCCCGGGAGCTACGGGCAAATTTGAGTCTTACTAAGAGAAATGAAGTTTCTCAGCGGAAAGAGGGCCTAAAAAGTTTGATTTACATACAATCTCACCTAGTGATTCTCAGCACCTAGTCGAAAGTGTTCGTAGGAATCTTAGTGTTCAATTTCGAGAGCCCATAAAATTTATATTTAAATTTGAATTTATTCTTTTTAAACGTTCCTTCAGATATTAGAAATATGTTTCATAAACTAACTTCTTTGCCTTACTTACAACTTAACCCCTCATTTTGTATGGTTTATCAATAATTCAAACGATTGTACCTTCCTGTTTCCTAGGCTCACTAAACTCAGGGACGAAAACGAAAAATTCCCTAAAATTTTCATTTGACTTAAGCTGAATAAGTAGAGAAATTCGAAGTACACGCCCTGATGGTATTATTAAATTAATTTAATCTCAGTGTATTATGTGTACTCCCGCAGAGGAATGTCCGCACATTCTCGCACCCAACTTGTCCTGCGAAGCCTTTCAACTAGCGAGTCCAGCGTGCGCCGCCGCATAAATTGAGGCAAATCACCAGCTCGGCACACCGAGATTCGCGGGAGCTGCAAGTTGCATGCGGCAGTTGGCGCCTCAGCTAGAAATCGCACAAACGAGTCATCTCAATCTGAGTCCCACTAATTCGTATTGTCTTTGGACAGTCCGTTTGCGCATCCTTCCCTCAACATGTTCTGGCCTTATCTATCTGATGAAACTGCAGGCTACTTCAGATGGTCTTACGTGACAGGGTTACAGTTTTTTTTGTCGGAATATAAGACGAGTCAACGACTGAATCTATTTAAGTTTGTGAAAATAATTTTCAGATTAACTAATTCCCCTTTGTAGCAAGGTGATGCATTATGAACTATTGTTAAGGATAAGTTATGCCGTGCAAGCAAGAAACTTCAAGCTTGCCTCCAGGGGTGGCCATACTGCCCGTAAATGCTAGCGCATGCAAGGCTGTAATCCCTGTGGAATCGAACTGCACAAACTGTTTCGTTTGGATTGAGATTGACCTCACTGCATTCAAGTGCTCCGATCACAAAACCTTTCATGGTTATGGTGATGAGAATGTAATATTGAGTTGGGATAGCCTCAGCCCTAAGTACAACGTACGGGGAAACCCAATATCCTTTCTCAAGAATTAACCTTGATGTCCGTGAAAAAGCGGCGTCTGTTCTAAAAGTAGATAAAATGCAACTCTTATAATTACCACAAAAACATAGCACAGTTTAAAAGACCAGGTAAGATTTCAAAGATTTTCTGCAAAATAGAAATAATGAGGGAATGAGGAAATAATTATTTACCGCTATTATATATTCGACTTTACTGGTACATGCAGCATGCACAAGTTCGTCCCTCGTATGGAAATAGAACCTCACAGATCATAGTCCTATATGTAATGTACATAGACAGATTGCGTGAGTGAGAGCACTTCAAACAGCTTTCGCAGTACAACGCAAGGTGCCATTTCTTGCCCAGTACGAATCCCAATGAAATATGACTTTGGCTTGCTAATGTATTTTTCACTTATTCCCTACGAAACATGACGATGGATATGAATATCCTGAAAAAATGTATCGAGGTATTTTTATTATATTATTTGCTTGTTAATTTCACGTAGGCTCTTACACTAAAGCTTTGAAATCTCTGATATGAAGCCTACATAATAAGTTTACGCTTCTCTTATTACATAAATAACCTTATCTTTTATGCTTCAAGTTTTAAACTTGCCTATTTATCAAGACTAAATTGTACTGTCTATCGAGAAATGTTTCCCTTCAAAAGTACAAAATGCCTTATGCACATTTAAAGCTGAGATTCGTATTTGAAACGGCTTCACATCTGTACCTGCAGGATTCTCCCAGAGTTCTTGCTTTCTTAGATAGCATTCATTTCTTATGTAAATTTGGCCGATCTTTAACAGGCCGTAAATTCTTAGTCATGACACTTTCTTTTAATATTTTCACAAATTTCAATAGGATTCATATTTCAGGACTTCGAGCAAACCAATCGCTAACGCTCATTCAAGGGTTGTTCAGATAGTCCACAACCTGCTATGCATTATGACAGTGAGCATTATCCTGCATGAACATTGTATTTTTCATAAAGAGTTTTTTGGCGTCGGTGCATCCAAGTTTTCTTAACGAATCCTTGCACACAGCATCTTTACTTTATCATGTAATCATATGCTGAAAAAAAGAGTCTCATTTTTAACTCACGTATGTGCATCATACACTTGTTACGAAAATGAACACAAGAATGAGGGTCGGAAGTGAACTATGAATCCCTTTTCTGAGTATACAAGTATGTATGAGTGTTAACCGCAGAATCGCCAGCGCAAGTCAACGAATTTTCACTCGAAAGTTTAGCGTCTCTAAAACGAATAATTGTACAAATCGATTTAAATACACTAAAAATCGCTTGAAATCATCTTACATTTTAAGCTCGGGTAAAAATGCGACTAAGCTAAGTATAATCCGTCATTACAAGTCTCAGACGCAAATATCACTCAAGTTACTTCAGTGAAGAATGCATTGAGGTCCGTACCTCAGAACTAAATAACTAATTCATTCCGGTGAAATGATACCTTGCTTCGAAGAGTATACATACTCGAAGAATTTATCCCGCAAAAGATAGCATAGTCACTTAAACAAATATCACTTGCTCCTGCAACACTGAACTGACGAGTGAACGGTGATATACCCAGGAGTGTCAAAATTTCTCTCAGTGTACAGGAGATGGCATACCCTGGCTGAAAAATATGCCAAAAGATATAACCATATATAAATAATATGTTTGATTTCTTGAACCTCCCGTAACTCCATTCTTTCAAAATTAGTGTTCATATATACTGTCTTTAACCAGAAAATGAATGAAGTTCAATTTCATGACTGGGAAACGATGGTCCAATTTCTCAGCCACAACGCATGCTTGCAATCGCCAGCGTTGATGCTTTGTTGCCTTCNGGCGCTTTTCCGAGAGCACGTGGCACAAAGCTTCACGCATTTCTTATAACCAATCATCTAAGCACAGTTTTTCAAGACGCAATGAGTTAAATCCACACGAAACCCGCCGTACAGTACTCTCAGTAGTTCTGCAACGGTCTTACAGTGGAAGAATTTGAACGTTCAAGCTTTCTCTGACCGTTGTTTTCTTTCATCAACCGATCTTTGATCAACCTATGTACAGTTTTTGAACTTGTTGGGCAACAGTTCAGTTCTTCATTTGTGTTCAGTTTGAAAGTTCGGCTCAAAACACTTCTGGAACGCTGCTCAGCAATTTACTTACTTGTATGATTTGTCCATTGCACTTGCATTCCATCCAAGGTAGAGACATGTCAAGTTTTTGTCATTTTGCCATGTTGGAAAATGACGCCGTGATGATAAGCGATCTTTCTCAACTTCATCTTAGGGTGAATTTTCCAAAATTCGGGTTATGTGTATTATTCTAGCATATTTTTTAATTTGTTCCTTCATTTTGACCAGTCGATTTTTTGAGTAAAGTATTGAACGAATCATATTAATTTCTAGATCATTCTAACTACAAAATTTGAAACATACTTTCCGAGTCTCAAAGGAAAACTCCAGGCTTTTTGACATGTCTGGAAATTTCAATTTTTCGATGAAATTTAGCGGCATCCATAAATTGATTTTAGACCAGGAAAAATATTCTTACCGGTTATGTTGAATAACTCCAGGTTACAATGCTAAACGAATTGTAAATGTGCGAAAATATCCGAAGGAAAAATACATAAATTATATATGCGTACAAAATAAAGCTAATTGTTTTCAAGTGCTCATATTTCAATGTTATATGTACTTCATTGATAATCCTATCCGATAGCAATTAAATTATGTACTCATCATTGAATTTTCGAAGGGCATCAATTCATCACGAAAGTTATCAGGGCTCGTGAAGTTTCCATTACCACAATTCATATGTACGTTCAAGTGATGCAGTATAAATTTCAAAACTCGTTGCTCAAAGTGAATCTGATTTGAATAGTTTTCTTTTTGTGAGCTACGATAGAAATTTTCTAGCTCTGTGCATGCAGGTAAATGAAGGTTTTTACCTTGGATCACAGTAAAATAATTCTCCTTTGATTCAGCATCAAGTTAAGCTGGGAAATGTTCTTGCGATAAAATCTATCAGATGAAATTTTCACATCATCACGACGCAAACTTGGATGGTAATTTATTAAAGGATAAAATTAACAAAATTATTCAAAAAACAACATTCGCAATTTTATTGCCAGTGAATGAATACGACGAGCAGAGTCAGATAGGACGAGGTTTTGATAACTATAATGATTATTTATTACCAAAATAGACTCCAAGTGACGTCTTTTTGTAAGTCGGCTTGTAATTTGACGTATTTTTCGAACTGTGTTCATTTCTGACAATATTGGATGTTTTGCTGATTACATTGTCGAGAATCTTCTTTTAGAGGACTCAATCAAAGACAATTTTGGGGAGGATGAGCTATCGGCAAAACTTGCTATTGCCGTCATCAAATGAATCGATGTACTTCGAAACACAGCGACTGAAGTATCATAAATACGGTAAATACAGTGTATCATGAATACGGTAAATGAAGTAATTTTTTAGGTTGTTTGCGTAAAAAGGGTTTAAGAAGCAGGTTAAATCTTGAGAACAGGGACGGGTGAGCTCCAGCAAAATCCTTTTAAAAGTTCGCAAAATTTATTTTGGTACATCAAGGGTCATAAAAAAAGTAAAAGACCCATAAATAAATTATACACGTGTCTGTCCGGAGGGACGTTTTTGTTTTTCATCTCAATGCTTTTCAATGGACTTGGAAAATGTTGATATGCACTGCCAGTAATAATTTGATGTTGTACTCGTCATTACATTCGCGGAGAACTAACGAGCCTCACAGAGAGACATTTGGTATTTAAGAGCATTTCCTCACAGAGAGTATCGTGTGCAGCGATCATGTCTGTGTCTTCTTTTCACTCTAATATATTTACTACGCTGCAGGTTCTATTGTATTCAGTTGTCGCCTCCTCTCCACGCTACATGCCCAATAAACGTGAGAGGCATTGCAGCTGGTTGGCTCTAACCGATCTTGCGATTTGCTCCGAGCTTCTCATCGCTGTCGCCAAGCCTGCATTCGAAATGCGGAGGCTTCTGCCACCAACTGCGGATGGTGCGAAAAAGTTACGTGTATGCAAATTTGTTCTCTAGACTTCAGCCTATCGGACTCGACGTTTCCGATATCTGAAAACTATTGGCAGTGGCACCGTTTCTAAGACTTGGGTAGAACTGATCACCTGGGCTACAGGGAAAAAAACTCGAGCCACTCACTTGTTTCAATCGCTAGGAATTTTCACCCAGCAAGGAGGAAAAAGTTAAATCGGGTATCATTTTTCTTTCTCTTATTTCTGATTACTATCTCAGTAATGAGCATAAGCATAATGATCAGCTCAGTAATAAGTATTACTAAGAGTACTACGATAAGGGTAATTCAGTTATTAAAATATGGGCACCTCAATTTTTGAGATATGGGTATCTGAATTATTGAGACAGCGAATTGAAAATTGATAAACGCCTAATTTTTGCCAGGTCTGAGAGTTGAGAAATGATCACGTCACTGAGATACAACTGCATGTGAGTGATAATAAAAAAAGCACCACGAATAAACAAGGAGGCTTGTCGTGCTTCCGGTCATATTTATGGACATTTACGTTTACGGATAGGAAACGTAAGGACAAATTTGGGGAAGAATATACAATATCTATGCTGATAAATGACGTTGAAGGTTACGTAAGCAAAAAATTTTATTTGAACACACAGTACAAATAAAATTCTACAATGTTACCTTTGTGTTTACAAACGGGCTACAATTTCAATACTTTTTACTTTGTTACACCATCGCCCTCCGGAAAAAGTTGAGCAATAACGACAAAATCTGAAAGTTTTTGAATTGGAATAATATCATTTCACTAAATGAGATACCGTATATTTGTTTTCATTACAAACATTCAGGTATTACACACCTGTGCGTACGGAAAAAAATGAGTGTAGCTTATTTTATATCAATCGAGTGCACCCAATAATGCAGTATAGGTTTGTGTTCATGAAAATTGTGGACACCCAACCAATGAAGTTAGATGGTAGATCTTCAATCGCCCTTGTCTTCAGGATGCGTGAGAGCAAATGTTTTGGAATACTTATCTCCGCCAGGAAAGCTCAAAACAGAAGACAAAGTCCCGCAAAATATGTACTATCACATGCAGAGGTAGACTTACCTCGCACACTGTGATCTGAACGCGTTACACATGAGTCTGTTTCTAAGCAAGCCTGCAAACCAAGACCTAGATGCTCAACAAAGGGACCTTCTACAAAGCCAAGAACCTGTCCTCTTGAGCGAA
>VOMN01030305.1:0-21746 GCA_014899125.1 Orchestia grillus
TTAATATGCGTTTGTAACTGTAGACATTGTCATTTACTTCATGCAAAATTGAATTGTTTGCCGATTTCAGTCTAACAGCGTAGAATTGTGCGACACTTTGGCAGACATGAGAATTTGAAATACAAGTTTAAAACACCGTCCGGCTCAGTTATGGATTTCGGCCTCTTTCACCAAGATACATTTGTTTAAAGTTAAGGTTGCAATTTTCTTCGAAATTCCAAATCACGTTCGGTAAAGTCAATAGAGCTTGCGTATTCTTATGTAACCAAAGTTGCAAAATAACACTTGGCACCCGCTAGGTTAGGCTTACGACCCCAAATCAGGAGTGATGTGCCCAAATAAGAACTTGATTCGATGACGTACTGATGCAAAAATTGGCAGATAAATCGCTTGAGTCTCCATTGGAAAAACTTGTTAAATATTGTGGATTAAATCTAGCCTACTTCAAAATGAATCATCTACCTCAAACATTGTCACAGAGTCCCTGAGCTTGACGTAGAAGAATATTGAAAGTCTAGCACAGTAATGAGTGATTTTATGAATAAACTGAAGCCACTGTTCAGTAAGAATAAATTGTAGGCCTTATTTTTAAATACAAGAACTTATACTTAAACATAAATCTATGATGCCATGGAATGTGCATCTCGACTTTCAACTATAGAGTTACTGTACATCACGCCAGTTTTCAGAATCTAATATTGGTTTTGTGTTTGCCATTCGTCGCCCAACAATTCTTATTAAAAAGTAATCCATAAAGATAACTTCCCCGCCGGTAAACTACAGGGGCTTGAAAGCCTGATATGAACACGTGTTAATGACACGACAATGACTGATCTCAAAGAATTACTGTAGGTACTATTCGCTCTAAGAGAATCCTCAATTTCTGTGATCCAGTCGAGTGCCTCCACAGCCTCCGGTAGAATATGAATGAACTGGCTTTTTTCTCTGGTGAAACGTCAGCTCATCGCTACTGCAATGACGAAGCCGGAAATCTTTTGAATATCAGGCCTGCACTTCGCGCAATAGCTCCATTGTTTCGAAATCAGGTCACTTTTTATCAGGAAAGAGGCCTGATGAAATTCTGATGATCCACTCAATAAGATTAAAATCTTCACGACATATCTGGGTATAATATCATGTCTGAATGTGGTAGGCATGGAAGCATGGAGTAGGCCTGTGTAAAAGCTGCATCACTGAAGAGATCAAGGTATTTGTGCCAAGTGAACAGGCTAATTAGGTCAATAATAAGTCTAGCCAAGAATGCCTTGTCCGTAAGCCATATGAAAGTCATCCCGAAAGGTTCAAATGCAGCTACGTGCAGTGGAAAGGATGATCGTTCATTTTCTGTAACGATTGTTATTTTAACACTTAAGCCAAACGGTTCTTACGCGTGAATGGGAAATATTGGTAGCATATACTTCAAACGATATTTAATTCATCTATTTCTTAATCTTGATGATCGTTGCACATTTTTTTTGCATCGTTGCATTGAACCTTGTTTGTTATAAAGGGATGGAGTGCATGCTCATCGTAGGAATATCACAGCGCGCTCTCATAACGAAAATAACTTTGCTTACTTGAGCATTGAGTTCACATGTTTCATTCACTGTAGCTTCGACGTGATTGCGGTCCAGAGTCGTTTTAACAGATCTCGTCACTGGGGATTTACTCAATTTGGATGATCCATGTACAAATGCTTACTCGAATCTAAAAAAAAAGCTATTTACTCTTTTATGAAGTTCAACAGACCACTGATTTTCTCACGAGCTTATTGTACCTGATAATTGATGAAAAATTTACATCGTCAATTACTGAGCGTGAGAGTTTATGCTTACGAAAGCGTAAGTGGGAGAGTGGCAAATCGTACGGGATCAAGAACAAGATAGTTGAATATAGAGTATGTGTTATATAAACTAAATATTTATACTAGATTTTCGAGCCTCAGCGTGTCGCGTCATTAGTTCTTTAACCTGACACAGAAAATATAACCTTCGTTGTTCTGTACCCTGGTCGACACTCTTGAACAGTCAATAGATTCAGGGAATTCAAATGCTGTCATGCTTTCTGCTATAATACTCATGGGTCACTTAGTAGGTGTTCTATGATATATACCAGGAAATTCATTTTCTAAACATAACTACTTACTTAGATGTACTTGGAGATGTTTCGTCTGTCACGTCGAGGTCACACTGGAGTGCCGCCACTTTGTGTGCATGGTGTGCCTTCGCCGATCCGCGAGCTGTTGGATGAGGCCGTTTCCTTCTGATGATAGTGAGACAAGGGAGGTCTATCGGGGATAGAGTGTAGAAAGTTACCCAACTTCGTCTTGAAGACGTGCAGGCAACCTTCAAAGTCTCTCAAATCTTTTAGCAGAGAGTTGAAGAGTCTTGGTCCCATTATGGAGAAAGATTGTTCATGTCTAGTTCTAACGTTGCAAGCCGCTCTCGCATTGAACGTTGGCATGACACACATCTTGCCGAAACAAATGTGCTGTTTTGTGCGCAGCACAACCTTACAGATAAAACACTTTTGAATTGTTTTTTCAAACATCTTATCAATTGTTGCAGAATTCTTTGAAAAGCTCTGCGTCGAGGTGCAGCATGAAAAGCGGCTTTAAAGCTCATCACTGGGGCGTAAAAATAATAAAATGATAGTGAAGTATATTGTCGCTTTTCAGAGTTCAGCAGATATTTTAGAGAAGACAAACTATGGAATCTTACGAGGAATTTCTGGGAGGATCTGACCCTAAAATTCAGACACTGATCCTGCGGCAGAAAACTGTGAAAAATCAGAACTAATGATCACAAGTGTTGTTCATGTACAAAATTCTGTAAAAATATTTCAGAGAAATATAGAACTTTATAAGGAGGAGATTGAAATTATTGACGTTTCAAGCTCTAAGCCAGCAGATAATGGAGAGTGCTGAAAATAAATCCATCCCACTATCCCACTATATTGTTATAGCCTAGCGTTGCTTGGTTAGTTGGTTGGTCCGCCCATCCGTCTCTTCGTCACGGTCTTAAGAATTTAGATGGGACAAAATTCCCGGATTTGTACTCCTAATCAGCGAGACTGCCGGAGAAGGCAGTCCGTATCATTGATGCTGAAAATAACATCATTTCATGGCAGATTTACCGTAAATAAGAGAGCATCTTGAGAAATTAGCATCATTTGTCCTGCCATATCGGCGGAGAGCGTCTACCCGTCAAACAATATTGCAAAAGCTAAGCCAGACGAGACCGTTCATTTCACGCGTCATGGCTGTAATGACATCGCGATCACGACAGAAGAATTCACTCGGCCGAAAACATTGCTACAGTGTAGGATTGCGGACCTTTGAAGATAGCGGCGCAAAACATCTCTCGATGACGATAACAGATTTGTTTTCAGAAAATGGCAACTTTTGTGGCAGATTTGGTGGATCACACAGAAAACTATAACAAATTTTTAAAATTTTGGAAGGAGATGACGAGACTTTAGGGAGAAAATAGAATGAATGAACTAAAAAATAAATCCCCAAATGGGGAAGCCTGCTCAGTTTCCTGAAATGAATTGTCGCTCGGTCAACAATCTTGCTGCTCTCTCTACTGCTGCTTTCACAGGATGCATAGCACTGAGATGCTTATCACTTTGAAATCCCGCGCTTCTCAGCTCAAGAAAACATTTTCACCACTCTCATGACCCTGACTCGTGCATGCTAACATGACACGTGGGCCCGTTTCCACAGCCATGCTATCATATTTACAGCTCAATTTTACCCCCGATTTCAGTGAAACCTTGGAAGACTCTATAGGCAAAATATTTTGCTGTTTTCATCGTCTCAATTTCCGTGGTATTTTAGATGTCTTCTCTGCCAATCACGACATACCCTTGCCCCAAAGAGCACTTGCGGGGCGTCTCCAACACAACGTCAATCACCGTTGTGGTGTCAATTACCGGGTGCCTTGGAAGTAGGGCGGCGTGTACGAGCGACAGCCTGTGCTTCACAGAAGCTCACTCGCCGCGAAAGTGAAATAGCTTCCAAAGTTAAAGAATGAAATGTAGAGAATTTTCTCCATGACCAAACAGTGGTTTTGAACGAGTTTCCGAATTTTCTCCAGCACCAAACGAAGCTTTTGAACGGATATTCGAAAAGGGTTTAGTCAAACTCGAAAAAGAAAGAAATGTGGCAATGCAGAAAGCTCTTTTGCTGGATTAGGCTGAGAGTTATAGGTTATATTTCAGGTACACTGATCTCTTTTCAACTTCGAAAAATCCCGTAAGAATACCATGGCAACAACTATTAATTAGTAAAAATCGTCCTGAAAACGGGTGCCCAAAAGCATAAATTATTTAAGCCTCAACGAGGCGACTTCAATTTTTAGATGACATCTAAAGTTTTAATGTTCCTTCTAGCAATCGATGTCGGAGTATCAGAGACGAAAAATTAACAACTTTCGCCCACTGGCAAACTTTTCCTTCAAAGCTACCTCCATCAAATGAAAAAGAAGCGCAATAACATTGACTAAATTGTAGTGGAGCATCTACCATCTACCACGTACGTACATCGAACACATATATGCACGAATATAGGTCTGCTTCATTATTAAATGAATAATCTTAATCAGTTGTGCTGAAACAACCGTTAAGTAATCTAAAGTACTTATATTTTTGCGGTTGACTTACACGCGAACCTCCACTAATATCAAATACTAAATACCAAAACTCACATACCCTAAGTACTTTCTCCTCGGCCATTCGCCCGCGTCGTTTGCGGCACACCACAGTTGATCGCGCATGACTTCAAGGTCTTCCATACAATATAATATACATTGGGGTCTTCCATAAATTTAACGAATAATATGTCAGAATAATTAGATATCCAGGTCGCTTTTTGTAATACATGCCAACGACCGTATCGATATAGAACAGAAGCCCTGAACACTTGTATGTGCTTTCATTGAAATTTAAATTTGATTATTTTGAATTCATCGACAAATTTTATAGCCTGCGTTTACCTGAGAATATTGACGCTGCAGTATCAGCCTGTCGCTTGCAAGTAGATAGTTTTCATTGTTCCTGCATTTTTCTTGACAAATTTTTCCCACGAATTTAAATTCAATATTTTCAAGCGATGTACCTCGTCTGTTTGTCATTGTACAAAAGAAAAGAAAAAGAATATATTGCTGGCTGCAGTCTGCAATATCCATTACGTTTTTACTCAAAGTGTTTCATCTCATTTGGTCGCTGAACCTCATCAAATATGAATTTCGTACTATGTGTCACATATGCTGAGGCAAGAAAGTCATTTGCATTAAGTATCAACTGATGACAATCGAAACTTTCAAACCGTAAGTATATCTTCATTTGCAACCGCAACTGGTACGTGAGCGCAGCTTTAAACTTGCCATGGAAGAGAGAGAAGTAAAATTTCTTAGAAACAGCCCCGGACATGCATCTCTGAACCACTTCTTAATTTCCGAGCTTCTTTGGCTTAGCTCTTTTCAATTTTGAGGAATCTTCAGGTATCATTGTCGCTTTTTTGAGAGCTGGGATATTAAGGTAGAACTTCTTTCCAAAGCACCATTTGAATTTTTGTCATTATTTGTAAAAAAATTTGAAACAATAAAAAAATTCACATTACATGTACTTATCGTACCAATACATAAACTTCATCGCAAACTTTGAACCGCATACATGTTGCAGGCCGGTAGTGTGATCAATAATGGCGTTAAGTGCGTAAACATTTCATGCATTACATGAAATGCCTAATTCACTCAGTCTTTAGGTTACGCTAGGTGAGGGTAAGCGAGGTTAGACTAGGCTTGGCTAGGTTAGGTTAGGTTAAGTTATGCAACTAGTGTAATAAGAACCTCCAATGCCAAGAATCTCACGTAAAGTCAGGTTTTACTCTCCGCCTGTAACATATACATGCACATATGAACCTGCTCTTAAGCAAAGCTTGTATTTATGTTTATAATTACTCGTAGTATGAACAATTGAATTCAGTCTTTTTCGAGTGCCCCGAGTAGCATGTGAACATATTCATTCTGATATTTTCGTACGGTGAATTCGGTATATTGTCAAATTTTCGTCTGACTGTTGCTGCAGAAATTGAATTCTTCGAAGGGACTTAAAAGGACTCGGTCAAAAGAAACCTTCAAAATAATCATTATTTTTTAGCTATTGTCTTAGAAACATAGATTCACTCTTAGAATAAGCAATAAAGCTAGAGATCTTTGTGACTGCACTCGGCATTTTAACTGAATTCTTTTACAAGGGTTTTTCGACCATTTTTCATTGATACCGAAACAAGCCAAAGAAACACAACTATTTCTTTGATGAATTAACTATGATAACAATTGAGGCTAATTGATTAAAAAAATTCTACTTTTTTATGGCCTCTTTGCCCCCGGGAATGGGCCCAACTGCAGAACTTTTCCAAAGGACTTGGGAGTCATTAAAAAAGTAAAATTTTCTTCAGTATTTTTATTCACAATTTTTTTTTTGTAACATTCAGATAATCCTTCCTATCAATTCCACCGAGTAGTGGTAGAAAAATAGCATTCAGTCCATGACTGCAAAATGCATCTTTGACCGTCGGTCATACTTCCGTGATGGTTTGTATGATGCAGCCTGGATGAGAAATTTCGATTGGTTACTTCAAAACGTAAATACGTACCGTAGTTGGGAAAGATGAACCTCAACTTATCAGGGAATACTGGACTTTACATGATGCATAACTTCATGAATCAACACATTCAGGCTATGAATTGATTCATAACCTTCGAGATTGACTGATGAACTTCAATGAATCTTGAAAGCTTAACATGGATTCAGCCAAACACGAACCTTTTTAAGAACTGATATAATACCCCAGCCCAATTTTAGGCCGCCCCGTCAATAATCAACTATCTGGTGGTCATAACTGCGCTTGGGCGGCCAAAATTATAGACATTGACAGATACATCAGCAAAAGATTTAGACTGAGGCCCTGATAAATTGGAATGATTGATTTTTTGCTATCATAAGGGTATTGTACGAACATCTCTGTTATTTTTACCAGAGTGGGAATTTGAAGCCAAGTGGGGTAACTCGAGCAGTGCTCATTTCGTGGTCATAAGTACTCATTCTCTTCGTTCTCTAAGAATAGGGGTCCTTCTTCTGTCATCGTTCTTTTTTGACGATTGTAGGTCATGCTCCATGCAATTCAAGGATAATTGCGATAGATTACCAACAATAAAAGGGGGTTTCAAAAACTTTGAAAAGGAACCTGTCGTAGGCGCTTACCTGAGAATGAAGTCTCATAATTTGCTCTGATTTATGAAGTGATTTACGTAATCGCATAATTTTTCATGATATAAAGTAAATTCGGTTGTTGCAA
Organism: Orchestia grillus; assembly: GCA_014899125.1. Classification (NCBI taxonomy): domain Eukaryota; kingdom Metazoa; phylum Arthropoda; class Malacostraca; order Amphipoda; family Talitridae; genus Orchestia; species Orchestia grillus. The sequence goes on from VOMN01030305.1 coordinate 7,364, forward strand.
TAGAAATAAATGTATTTCAATCTTTTAAATTAATCTTTTTTGTTGATAGGACATCTACAAATATCATAACGGAAGAGTATTCCAGTTTTTTTTTTCAAACTCAACGTGAAACTCGTATCGCATCCATGTCATTAACATCAATGTATGAACTGTTACTACTATTGTCGAAAAATATATGCACATCGCTAGCATACCGAAGAAGCCCCAGTGGGAAGTGAATCCAATTTTTACTATTGCCGTTCATGGAGTTTGTTAAACCACGAATTTTATCACCCCTCGATGAGACGATACCATTAGGTAATTGGGTGACCCAAAACCCGGCCATTTGGTGGAAACCTGGCCTGCCACCTGCTGGCTAATGAATTTGTAATGCCTTCTTCTTCTTCATTAAAAGCCTGATCAAACTCCAGCGAATTAGCAGTGAGAGTCATTAATATTTTCATGGGTATGTGTTCTGACGCATCTTTTGTAGAATAATTTCGATAATTCCAACCTTCCAGATAATATATCTAGAAACATGAGGCTAGGTTGGCGTATTGGGATGCGTAAAAGCAACGTTTGGTTTATGATCGAAAATTCGATTCGTAAATGGCAATTATATTTCATTGACGAAGATAGAAATGAAAAAATCAGTGCGCAGATTTTATACACTCTGAAATTTCACCTTTAATTTTTTGGAAATTTTATTTTCATTATAAGAAATATCCAAAGTTAGAAAAACGAAACCTTACACAAAAAGTTGTGCATTATTTATTACAAGTCACGAATATTATCTTCTTTAAGGAAAACCAGTAAGTGTAGGATTCGAAAAAATAGAATCCCTTTTTATCCCAAGCTAATTTCTCGACATCTGTCGATTGTTTTTGTTCTGTAAATATACCTTTTAAAATACTTTTTGAAAAAATTCCAAACAAATTATAAAGGACAGGCTCATAAATGATGTTAACTACCAATCAATTTTTTACTTTGACAACATACATTTTCAAATATTTTTTGTATAAATTTGCTACTAATTGTAACGGACAGGCTCATTACGATGCTCACTACCCTTCAATATTAGTTTACAATGTCATTTATTCATTGTATTTTTAAAATGTTGTCAACTGTCCTCAAATGAGTACACTGGGCTGCCAACTGTCCTCAATAATTGATCACTAAAAACTTATGAAATACGAATGCGTATGAATAGCAACACAGCATTTGGGTTGCTAGCGTAACTAAACTGGTTACGATAAAATGATCAAAAGATAATAGAGAGTTCATAAAAGCTCATGGAAATAGGTAATTTCCTGTTATCTACTCGCTGCTATCTCACAAACTTGCTGTTATCTGCTCCGTACTCGCTGTTTTCTACTGCTGTTACCCATCTCCTTCGTGTATAACTCACAGAATAAATTTTTATAACATGCTGGAAACTCGATTTTATACTGCAAATGTCATTTTTTCCATGAAAGTAGAATTTCATTTTTCGGCCCAAACGATGATCATTATTCAATTTCACGTAACCATTATATAAATTGCATAACAAATTACACGAGGTACTCCGACACGGAAGCAGGAGTGGTCCCTGTCCCTTTCATGTTGTAAAAACGATAGGACAAAACAGACCCCTGTGAACTCTCAGCTTTTTTGATTCTCCGAAGTTGAATTCTTCACTCCAGCATATTGATCACGATCGCCTTTACGAAGAGAAGAAAACAAAGCTTTTCACATGCCTCTCTGCCGGCAGAAATGGCGACAACCCAGGATTTTCCACGGATCCCGATGGGACGCGCAAAAAATTCGGTCTCGATACAGAACTGTAAATACCTTCGGAGCGGCCCCGATAATTTGCAGCGTGTCTTGAATTACGATCTTCAAAAAGTGAGAGCTTAATTTCAGTAAATCTACGTACGCAAGAGAATGAATTAAGCGCTACTGCAACGTCAGTGTATACTCGTAAAAACGCTTACGTTTCTCTGAAATTTATTTTCCCTTACTTTTTTATTTTATGTCTCCTTGTTGAAGTTTTGGTCAAACTTCAGCCCAATTTCAGTTTCTGGTGAGTACAGTAAGAAACGTTCAGTCGCACGTTACGTGGCGCCTGCTCGAATCCTTTACTTTCACCTGTCATCTGATGAAGTTTTGTGGTTTGGCTTCCTATGAGAAGCAGCTTCGATAACAAAGACACATTTTGGACCTCATTTGAATTAAATTAGACAGGAAAACAAGAAATTACCTTCGACGAATCGCCAGAACATATCATTTTGTTCGATTCCGAGAGGATTGATTTTTATTACATGTGTTGAGCTGTACGTTATGCATTTCATTGTTAAATTCTCAGAGCTAATTTCCACATCAGTTTCGATTACGGAGAATCATGTCTATGCATAAATAACGAAAAACATCGACTACGAGTAAGCGTCATCTGAAATAGAATGTGTTAACCTTCAGGGATAATAAATCATGAGTTTTGTTTCTAAAATTTCCTGTTAACGCTCAGCTTTAATCCTAACATTGATAATTTACACTCCTGGAAGAGTTTCCTACTATTAAGATCAATGCTTCAGTTGAAATACATTCGGAAGCAGTGATGATGTTAGGATGTTTTAAATAATTTAAACAATTTATAATCACAAGAATAACTTAAATTAAAATTACAGACGTGGATTTCTTGAGTGATTACAATAGACATTTCAAACTACACCTGCTTGTGGGCCTGAATGAGTCTTATGACTTCTAGGTCTCCTAGAGAAATCGTATTCTAAAGCGTATGAATTTATTCGGTTTCTTGTCAAATATTCATGATGACCAGTTTGAGCAAATACTAATTGCTTCGAGTCTTTATCACATTCATTAGTCAAAGTTTTAAACATGAAAGTACGCAGTAAATACTGTAAAGATCAGGAACCTTAGACATTTTCAAGTATTTATATGGGTCATTTGTATGAGCATTATATTCCGAATTTCTAATATGCTTTAATACGGTATTGAAGAAATGGATGAATTATTATTCTGCACATTATTTTTAGCGCTTCAGTAGGTAAGATGTTTTTGAGTTTGTTGAGATTCCCAATGGGTTTCGATACTTTAGCAATATATGATATATGCTCTTTAAAAGTCGGGTTTTTATCAATGATTCGGTTAAATTAATTTCCTCAATCTATCCATCACCAATTTTGATGCACGAAAAATGAGAATTCCATTTATGGGAGAATATTATGTACTTCGTTTTATCGATAGTGGTGTATATCTTATTGGGTCTCAGATACATTGAAACCTTTTGCAACTCTTCATTTACTCGATAGGTAATTGAAGCATAGTTTTCTGTGGGAAGAGCTGTCTAGAAAAGGCATCAGAGGAAAGTATAAATTGGAAGAATGAAGTAGATTCCACAATATCGTTAATGAATATCAAAAACAAGAGGGATAGCGAAACAGATCCATAAGGAACTCCATGATTTATATCAAGGAATTCATATTGAGTGCCATCAATTCCGACACATAGTTTACGATTTCTTAGGGAAGATTTAAACCTGTTTATAACAAGTCCTCTAAATTCATAAAAGTTGAGCTTCGAGAGGAAATTATGTGATCTACACAATAGAAAGTTTTGCGAAAGTAAGGGAATGTTGAAAATACAAAATTTTCTTCGTCGATATTTGGGTTAAGATATTGTAGATGAATTGAAATGGCCTGTATCGTTCATTTTTAGAACGGAAGCCATACTGTTAGTCATAAAGAAATGTTTTTTAGTCGAAGTATGAATACACTTTTTTACGCACTCTTTTTGCAAATATTTTACTAACGATTGACAGGACAGAAACGGGTCTATAACTGTTGATGCAGGTTTTATCTCCACTCTTAAAAATGTAAGTTACTCTGAAACTTTAAGAGGCTTTGGAAAAATACTGAAAGCAAAACATGAGTTTATTATTGATAATGCTGAAGATATAAAAGGCATTTCAATACTTTTGCAGGAAACGTTTTCAACCCGTTTGATTTATTTTTAAGCTATTTATGCTGTCAAGTACACCGAAGTCATTAAAGACGAGTGAATAAAATGATTTATTTTCATTAATTTGTTCCATGTATTTCAAATGCTGAATTGAATCCGTAGTATTGCAATCAACAATGTTTTTACCCATGTTAAGGAAAACTTATTGAAGAGATTAACTACGTCTCTATGTTCGTTATACGTTACCATCCTGAAAATTAGATTCAATGCTGTCTACCTAATGTTTTTTGGTCGGTAGACTGAATTAAGCGAGCGACAAGTTTTCTTAGTGTCGTTGTTGAATTGAGAAAATTCGAGAGTAAATAATTTTTTTTAGAAATCCTCATTTTATTGGTTACATAATTTTTGAGGCTGTTATGTATTGCTGGGAAAATACATATTGCCTGTTATATTATGGAGACATTATTTCCACACTTTTCGTGAGGAATTAATTCGTTCAACTGTAGACCGAAGAATACATACGCTGTGTGTCATTGAAAAGCGTAATTCAGGCACTTAATTTAAAATATTCGTACCGTGAAGTAGATGTTCTTATTTTTAGACACGTCTGTCAAATTATTGATCGGGTTAAATATTTATGCTCTCGCAGATCTAAAGTTACATATTTGTCATCAGATTTGTCAAGAACTCAGTCTGATTCTGTATTTGAACTTGTAATTCTGAAAGGATTTGAAGAGAATTTATCACCTTATGCTTCCTCCAAATGAACGCTTGCGTCAATTGACTGCAGCTACCAGATCATGGAGGACCAGCTCGAATTTAAAAACTAATTTAAAAATCGTACAAAATGAACTACGTCAATGTAAGCTAACGGTATGTAATGCTTGCCATATGCACATCCTGTTGTAATTTTCAGTGTTTCAAGTATTCACAAAAGATTGGCTACGGTACGTTACAATATTCAGCTTCGCTTCAGGAGCAAATGTTCCCACTTCTCTTCTGTAAAATGTAAAAATTCATCCGCTTTTCACTAATCAGTGTTTAAACAATCTGCTCTCTTAAATTTCCACCCTGTTGTGAACATCCATCACGTCCAAAAATTTCTCTGAAAAAAATAATTTTCAGGAGAATTTGAACTTACATATGTATTATTGGCTATTTCCACCTGGGTTGGCTTTCACTTTGAGCGAAATTGAATCTGTTTCGCCCGAAAAGAGTGATACTGCAATATTGGACCGTTTTATAAAGCTGCTGCTAGCCTTTAGCTTGAAACCGACTCCATTTTTATTAAAAATGTACATCAGATTGCAGTAAGGTTTTTGTATAAATCTAATTCTTGTTTCACCGCAGGAATAATTCTGTGAGTTCGAAAGTAACGAAATCTCAGCTGTTACTTCGCTGTTATCACAGTTGCCCATGCAAACTCAAAAGAAAATGTAAGCCTTGTAAAACAATGTTATTGGATAAACTACTTCAATGTGAAAAATTTTCTAAGTCATACATAATTGGGTTGACAATATTTTTTTATACACGATACAATTTTTTTTCGATAATTGGAGAAATTTTTCGGCTAATATTTACTTTACTGCGACCAACTTCCCAGAGCGTACTATTCATCGTACAGCCTTCATTTTGGTGTCATTGGATAGTGTTTTTTCTGAGTAGCGGAAATTTATTTCGAGAAGCTTATGAAAAAATGAAATGATGAAAAATTACTTTATATTCCAAAACCTGTCTCCCGCCCCTGTGCTTCCTCCCGGTTACGATAGGGTCATGTTACGGTTACATAAGATTACGTTAGGGTTACATTAGGTTAAGTTAAGGTTGCGTTAAGGTCCCATTAGGTTAGCAATTGTTTGTTTTGTTTATTCGACGCAAAGCGTGATAAAAAGGAGTGAAAATGTGGTACAGCTTTCCGTAGACTTTTTGGAACTCTAAAATATCATTGCAGGAACGGTTTGAATATCTTTCAATATCACTTTGACATGCATCAAAACTTTTCAAAATAGATTTCCACATCTTAGAAAATGAATTTCTGTCCAATGACACTAAAATGGAGGTTGAACAACGAACAGAACGTTCTGTGCAGTTGGCCGCACTAAAGTATCATAAATTTTAACCAATTTTTCAATGAAGCTTCTTGAATTTTTCGGACCAATTTTTGCACTGTAAGTTCTAATAAAACCTTATTTTACCCCTCCCCTATCCCTGTCAAATTACTATTTCCCCAGCACAGTAAAATCCCTATCATCTTCTGAACTTATGTTATCATAGCTGCAGTAGATAACATTCAAGGCAAAGAGTTTACTTCAACGAGGAAACTTTCCAAATATTGTAAGCTCTTCCACAACAAGAACTGTTCGCTTGTAGTAAACAACAGAACATTCCATTGTTATCAAAATTCGGAGTTCTTTTTGCTAACAAATACCCAAATAATTCACTTTTAAGTAAAGATGCCTCGGACATAGATTTTTTAATATCCGCAGATGCGGATTTTGAACTTAAATATCTGCGTATGCGGATGTACTGTCTTTTTTTAATTAAGCTGTGAAAGATAAGTTTCAGTCACAGATAATGAAAAAAATAGTTCTAGAGTCTGAAGGTATAATTTTTTCAATGGATGCACCTAATGAACGAAAAAGTTTAGTAATTTAGTGAGCTCATGAATGAAATTATGCAATGAAAACTTATTACAAAGGTAATTTAAATTTAGAAGAAATAGTACTGAGTGACATCATCATCTGTGTTGCCAAGATACGGGATGAGGACGCTACTCCAATGCACCTGATCAGACGCTTTTCCCAGCCACCACCCATTCTCAAAAGGCTGCACCTTACTTACATTTTATACTTATATTCAGACGACCTGACTGACACTACATGAAAACCAGATCCTAACTAATGTGACACTGTGAGAACTGACAACGCTCCCTCAGAGAGCAATGTATGTTCACTCCTGTAGCACCCAGTCTGTGCCTTGCACAAACACATATCAGTTTTTAACTTTATCCTATGCTTCTCACAAGCACTACAAAAAGTTTTTATTAAACACAGCCTGCAGTTTAGTTGATTGCTTTCTAATTATCTACGAAGGAAAAGGAACTATGGCTTTTTTTCATATTAATGCATTAATTAAAACATTTGCAAGATATCCGCATTATAAAGGGCGGATGCGGATCTGAAAAACCATTAGGATATCCGCAGATGGGGATGCGGATATCTGCACCACTTCTACTGCCTAGGTTATATTGAACTATTTTTATGTTACACGACGTACATTATTTTTCCACTCAGAATCTTTTCTTCTTTCGGCAGTTGAGGTTGTTATGCATTAATGTTAATTGAACGATTACTTCATCGCAAAATTCGCTGCATTAAAGTTGCATGTCTGAATTACTCTCAAACTTAGTTCCCCAAGGTCTTAGTTTGTACCTTAAAGTCATTTTAGAACCGAAAATCGTTGAATGCCGTAATTTTCGAGCGCTCAATTCACAAATGCTGTAATTTATGAGAATTTTTTATGCCACTAAAAATGGGTAATTCACGAATTTGAGCCCCCATCACACATTCACGGAGTTCTCAAATAATTAATTCAAGACATGTAATTGTATTATAATCAGCATTTGCTGTCACCGAATTATGGTTCTCTACTGTACAAAATCAGTAAATTGGAAATTATCACATAAACAATTTTAGTTAGAAACGATTGTTGCAAAATCATTGAAGACAAGAATTATAATTATCTTCAAAGTTCATTCTCTCTATTCCTCCATTTTTATTTCTTAGTTTTAAATTCAAATTTGTATCGATAAAAAATGTCACTAGCATCACATAAAATTTCAACTCTGAGATATCAGAGCGTCTATGAATTTCATTAGCGTTATTTATTTAATTTTCAGCTGAAAGAAAGCTTGAATTGTCACCGATAACTTTCTCGCGTCCCCGACAGAAGCTCCTCAGGAATCGTCAGGTAATTACCCTCGTTCAGGGAACATCTGAAGTCAACTCCGCCTCACCTCAGGGCTGCTCAACGTCGAGGTCCGAGCACCCATGCCGGTAGGCGAGCAATCAGCTGCAGGTATCGGCTTAGTATGTTTTGTTTTGCATTATATGTTTATGAAATGAATAGTACATAAAATGGTTAGCTCATATTATCTTCATTATATGTATCGTTTTCAGTATAAAGTAATGTTATTATGAAATATTACCGGAGGATCGAACATTAGAAATATGCCGGTCCACCGTATCAAATAGTTTAAGAAGTGCAGCCTTATGTAATCTTACAAAGGAAAATAAATTTATCCCGAAAGTAATTTGCGTCACCTACATATTACTGTTCTGTACTAGTTATACCTTGTAACAGCTCGTTCAATTCCTTTAAGTGTACTTAGAGCAAAACATGAATGTTACCACAAATATCAGAAAAATGAAACGATAAAAAATTTAAAAACGGCAGAAGACTAAACTGTCAAGGTTACAGTTAAAGGGAATCTTACTGCAAGAGAAAATGAAAACAGATTATATTAATTATGCTGAACAGAAGCCTTGGTTCATAACTGTTAGTGATGATGATAACGGGCTCAAAGCAACAGACAATAACTGAACAAAACAGCGCAAACAGAGAATATTTAGAGAGAATCAAGTTCACACCAGCACAAGACAAAACCTGCATCCATTTGTAGGACAAACACCAGCTGCACCGAACGGTAAAAACAGCTTGGCTCCGTCACAGGACCTCGTGCGAAAGAGAGCCACCGAAACACCTATCAAAGAGAAGGCCAAGCCCCACCCCACCTGGCCGCACGCCGGGGCGTCGACCTCAAGACGAGCTCCAGTTGACGGCTCGTTTGATTGCCGACGTTGGGGCAGCTAGACTGCCACTCTGGTACTATTAGGCTACTTAGGCAGCAGCGCTAGAACAGTGGCACGTTTTATACTGCGTTGACAGCAGCGTTAGATCTACGGTACATTTTACAATGCGTTGACAGCCACGTTAGATCTATGGCACATAATATACTGCATTGACAGCAACGTCATATCTAAGGTACATTTTACACTGCGTTGACAGCAGCGTTGGACATAAGGTACACTTTATACTGCGTTGGCAGCAGCGTTAGATCTACGGTACATTTTATACTGCGTTGACAGCAACGTTAGATCCAGTGCAAATGCTCAAGCACAATGCGTTACGAAGATATGATGTTGCAAGTAACACAGCCCCTGGCGGACGGTCTCCTGCGACACAAAAGATTAAATACAACTCTGAACGCAACTTACAATACTTGTATGTTCTTCGCTCATTAATAATTTAAAGCACTCTTCTTAGCTCGAATTGTTAGTGGTATGTGCAGTAGAGAGGTTGAAGACCTCGGGTGGCTTTTGTTACTCAAATGCAGCGGAAGAACAACTCATAAAATAAAGAATTCACAGTTTTATCTCTCGATGATTAAGTTTTGCCTTCGCTTCGGGACCCAGAAATAATAATCAGTACTTCCCAAAAATAATTTCAGAAACTGTCAGCAGATATTCAGTAACAAAAATTGGCTTCTTTTATTCGATTTTCAATGAGAACATTACTATGATGCGCTTCGCAGACGGTTCCTTGGCTGCCAACGGTTGACCTATATTTCTTCGCTGGTAATAACCTTTTTTTTCATAAGAATATTTTTTTTCAATGCTTGGCTCTATAATACGATACAGTCTCGCTATTGTATCCAGATACGAAATTAATAACCCAACATTTTAAAAATATGCTATAAAGGCTTGCTCCTAACTCATTGTTTGCATGAAACGATGAACCTAAGCCACATTCTTATTAACCTTAGTTATAACCTATTACTTCAATTAAACTTTGATCCTAGCTCGATACTTTTGTAAGATCATGATCACAGCCAAATTTTTTCAAAAGGTTTTTATCATAACTCGTTATTTTCATAAGACCTCGACCTTAACCACTCTCTTCACAAGACCTCGATCCTGACCCACTCTCTTCACAAGACCTCGATCCTGACCGCCTGTGTTCACACGGCCTCGATCCTGACCCACTCTCTTCACAAGGCCTCGATCCTGACCGCCTGTGTTCACACGGCCTCGATCCTGACCCACTCAGTTCACAAGGCCTCGATCCTGACCCACTCTCTTCACAAGGCCTCGATCCTGACCGACTCTCTTCACAAGGCCTCGATCCTGACCCACTCTCTTCACAAGGCCTCGATCCTGACCCACTCTCTTCACAAAGCTTAATCGTACCAAGACTCACCTCAAGTAGAACTCATGCATGAGTCACACAGTAGGCCAGTAGGGAACTCGCTCCAGTCACGAAACATGAGTCACATCCACGAATGAGTCAATGCACCGGCAGACTGCTTGGCTATGGGCAGAAGAAGCTATTGATTCAGGTTGCTAAATGGCATAGACGCAGTGCCCGGGCTATGCCTGTTTTGCCTGGCTAAGACTTCCTAGAACTACAGATGCAGTCCTTTTTTCGAAGTTGCTTAGCATTGGTCTACATTATCGAACTTGACCTTACTGTTGGGACTTCGATCACCTGTCATGACTTGGCCTGTTTTTCGGGTCTTTTCATACCTGTTACACGCTTGACACTCCTGGTAGAACTCAAGCGACCTGTTGGAGGAATATTGTTCAAGAAAATCGCTCTAAGCTACAGAATATATGTAAGCTTATGTGCGATGTAATGAAATAAATTCTTCTTCCAACTTCTCCTACAGCTAATCCAAAGCATCACATCAAAATATCAATTTTATAAATGAAATGCATTAGAGGAAATTTGCGAGCCGAAGTAAAAACAAATAAAAATGCTCAATAGGTAATGGTTAACTATTTTCAGAGGGTACGCAACCTGCATTTCATCTAGCAGGGGTTAAAAAGTTTCAAGCGAAAAACCTCATTTCTTACGAAATCTGAAAGCAAAGAAAGTGACAATAAGAATTTATTCAAAAAGCATAAAGCTAAAATGCGGAGTGCATACCCTCTAAAAATAGTAAACCATTAACTATTGTGCATTTTTAATTTGTTTACATTTTAACTCTTAAGTTTTTAGTTGTCAGTTTTGAATAAATTCCTATGATCACTTCTTTTGCTTCCAAACTCTAAGGGATAATATACGGATAGTGCATGATGTATGAAATGTCAAAAGTAAGGGCAGTTCTAAGTACATCTAAGCTGAGGCATAACTAGAATTTCATTTTTATGTTGAATCGAATAAATTACCCAATTGTATTTGGTGAAAACTAAGGCAAGGAACGAAGTAAAAATTGTACAAAAATGCTCGTCTTTCTTTTAAATTTCATAAATATTTGATTAATTCGTTCCTTTTATCATTCAAACCAAGCTTGAAGAGCAAATATCCTCAAATGTCTCATAATGAAACACTTTCTTTTATTCAGAGATGAAGCGAGGCTCGTCACAATTCGGTTTTAATTGATTTTGACGAATTAACTAGATTTAAATTTATAGACCAGTAAATAATTTCACTCTGCGGAACTCTACGGATTTTACTCCGAATATTCTATTACCTCAATTCAAACACGTTATTACCTCGAAATCGCTGTTCATGGGCTTTTAGTATGAAACTGGGTGCTCTCCTTCAATTTTATCAGCAAATGAAGTGAAGTTTCAAGCTAATAGCCATAACAGTGTGCCCAAAAAACTGGTATAACAGCATGACACACATTTTCTCGATAACGTGTTTCATTTTTAGGCCCCATTTTCGCCACTGATATTCATTCCCGACGAAATTGTTATAACATTTAGTATAATAATACAGTTATATTTATACCAGAATTACGGTAGAAATTCAGAGCACTCCGTTAAATAAAGCCTGATGGAAAAGAACTCACCGCTTCTTGCCTTGCAGGCTTCTCTTAGAATTTGCCGGAAGCGATCGAAGTTCTTCCGGTGTTCCTGGAAGTGACTCGGCGGTAGGAGGGACTTAGCGGATCCACACCTGCGATTCAAAAGTGAAGAAATAATTTATTTCTCAGGGCATTGAGGCTGCCATGCAGCCCGTTCATTGTGTTGTTTCGTGGCAACACGAGCATTTACTAAGCATTCCACACAGACACAGCCGCGTTAGTGCTTTTCGTATTTGCACATAAAGATTTGTACATGTGCATGAGCCAGCGTGTGGAGATTTGTGCGTGTGCATGACGCAGCGTGTGAAGATTTGTACATGCGCATGAGCCTGCGTATGAAGATTTGTGCGTGTGCATGACGCAGCGTGTGAAGATTTGTGCATGCGCATGAGCCAGCGTATGAAGAATTGTACATGTGCATGAGCCAGCGTGTGAAGACTTTTACGTGTGCATGAGCCTGCGTGTGAAGATTTGTACGTGTGCATGACGCAGCGTGTGAAGATTTGTGCGTGTGCATGAGCCTGCGTGCGAAGATTTGTACGTGTGCATGAGGCAGCGTATTAAACTCTGTAGTGTGACAACATTGGATGAAATTCTGACACATGAAGTAACATATTTCTTAGTATGAGAGAAATTGAACCAAGTGTAGCCATTCACCGTGTTTCATTGATTGAGAATTACAAAGAAAGCGAAATTATTGAACGGGATTCCTAGAATATTTTCAACTTTTAAACAAAGTGTAAGAGAACGTAAAGCTCATCATTTAAATTTCAAGGCCCCTAACTAGGCAGGCAAAAAAACTCGCAGATGCATACGTCTGATGTCTTATATACAAAAAGAGCATCGTCACAGATATCATCACAATTTAATGTGCTCCAAAAAGTTTACATTAGAATTGTGCATTCTAAAATCCCAGTTCGTTATCACTAGCATACTTTCAATTCGTCACTTAACAACATTTCACACGTCAAAAAAGTATCACTAAAATTTATTCGAAAAGCTCTGAGCACATTGAAAGTAATATGGATGACATCATTTAACAAAATCCCTTTCAATGTGTACTGTACACCCTTCCCTTTCTATGTATGAAAAAGGGCCTCGGAACTTTCCATAAAATATTATGTATAAATCTTGAGGTTGTCGGTGCTGTTCAGATACTCAAATCAAGACGAAAAAAGCGCGGCCTAATTCCATACTTAACACGTCTTTGCAAATTTTTCACGAACAACGATCACTTTGCAAATCAGACTTACATCCCAAGACTTCAAATCCTTTTGAACCCCTAATCGAATAAATTCAATTCTCAACATTGTCAAGACCACAAGGCACGCTCATTCTAACAGTGTTGTTGCATTGCCTTCCTGTTTCGTCACGCACACCAAACACCCAGTAACCCCAGAGCCGCTGTGGCGCACAAGCTTCCCGTCACCTTGAATATTGCAAGGGCAAGCTGGTGGAGAGCACCTCGAGCGCTCTGCCGACCAATACCTTATAATTCGTCCAACATCGACGGTATCGGAGCGCTTCTGGGAAGAGCTGCGCTGTCCTGGGAAATACCAGCGCTCGGGGGCGCATGCAAGGGAGCGCTTGGCAAGTGTTGAGGTGGGGCGGAATATTACGAGTGAGGTGACGTTTAAACATCAGCATGTTTAGAAGCTTGCCGTGCGGCAGCGGACCTCTGCTGGATGTAATATCTTTTATACAAGAAAAAATGAGTATATTTCTGATTGAAATAAAGCCTTAGAGTGGACAAAGGAAATATTTATTTTGTTTATCCATTGTATGTTTCATATCTCTCAATGTCTTACCTTCTCCTACTCGCCTTTTCCATTGTATACTTTCCCCTTCTCAATAAATAACATACTTCAACACCTTTAAAAATCAACATTTTTAGCAAGGTAATGAAAAATTCATAAACTGAGATTATATGGTATTACAAACTTGAAAATTATCATCATAAACATTCAAATCTCATATGACCTCTGAGAAAAACATCGCAGAAGCTGCAACGAAGTGTGTGAGTAAAAAATTGAACGAAGATCTTCCGGCTTATTCGGTCTTTTAGGGCTTGAGGCAACATTAAATCAGACGCATTTTTGTCAGCAGATACGAACGGGGTCGAAAATTTCTCCTGATAAAATCCACGCAGGACTGGCTTGAAACTCGTTATAGTATTTCGCAATAAACTTTCTAGTCTTCAGCTCCACCAAGCTTTTACCAATCAAAAAATTATGTAGATTATACATCAAACGATTTGGAATGATAATGGAATGTTTATTTAATGAATGAAGTCACGAAATTACTCTCTTCTGCAACATTCCTTGAACTTATAATTATAAGCGTCTGGTTATGAGCATAGAACTTTTAATTACTCATAGCTTGCGAAAAATGAGGAGACAACGAGTAAAGAAGAAAAAATAATAAACATCAAGTTAACATAGGGTGTAAAAAGTTAAACAAGAAGTAAGCAGTTTCCTTTTTTCCATAACCCGGATTACTTTTACTTCTGCTTTCTCTTTTATAGCCCCTTCCTCTCTTTCTCACCCTTCGTCTAAACTACCCACCCCTCACACT
>VOMN01030310.1:0-12981 GCA_014899125.1 Orchestia grillus
ATACTTTTGCGTCGTTTTCATTATTTGTCCGGGGTTAAAACTGATCTAATTATGCATGTCCGTCATGGTTAATTTTTTTAAATTAGTACGACCTGTTAATTTATGACGCGAGCCGGCAGCTGCTGACCACGGTAATGTCATTCATCATTCAATAAGAGGCTTGCTTGCTCGACATAATAGCGATGTTTGATGGGCTTCTAGCTTTGTCAACACGCACGTTTTTTTAATTTCTCTGAGCAATCAGTTTGCACATATGTGTCTATGATGAGTTGTATTATGTTCGCTGCTATAAAAGACTAAATATAGGCAAGAGTAGCGTACGGCCTTTATGTGACGGAGTTTACTTTGTCTGGGATGCCTGAGATGTTGAATTTACTTATGCATGTGCTCACTTAAATGAAAGGGATGAATTGCGGTACTTATCCTGCTGTCACCTGTGGCTAACATGTGAAACTGATCATGAATTCTCTTCATTGTCTCGTTTAGTTACTAGTCCTCACAGGAATTATAGTAGGAATAGATAATCGGTGCACGTACAACTGGAGCACCTAACAAGAGCCGTGTGAAGAATTTACTCGTTACCTTATGTCTCGTCGCATGACCTAGTATTGTGTAAAGCTCTACTTCTAACCATATTGCACTTGTTCAAAACTGTAATGTGAGCAATATGAGCTTTATTTGGTCACCAGGATACTCGCATTTAATTCTTTAAAATTAATAACATTGCTGCGGTATAAATTTCTACTCTGCTGCACTTATTGCAATTCCGCGTATATATGTACATACTGTGCACAGATACTGAAATAATGAGAGTCTTATCCGTAGACTTATTTTGCTGAATCCTAAAGGAAATTATTTACCGACTTGTTATTTACGCAGCTCTCTCATTTCAGCGTAAGGAATATCTGTGATACTTATATAATTGCATGTATGAATTTGTTCAAGTGAGAAATTTGTTATCACGAAAAGAAAAAGCCGGAAACTCTATCCGGTATAGGTGCAAATTTTGATGCCGATGTTGTGCTTCTTGGTGTCGGTGTTCCAGGAATGCAATGAAACAACGAAGAAACGAAAAAAGCGTTTTTGTAGACCGTATTTTGCAGCTGAAGAAGCGGAACGCGAGTGTTTGCTGAGTCAGAAAGATAGGAGTTTTGTAGCCAAGATTCTCGATTTTGGAGAGCACAGAGAGGAAACCGCCAAGTCAAGGGTCTGAAATTCATACGTTTAATTTATGCGCTACCTATAGGTGAACCAACTTTGAGGTGTATTTGAATAAACCTTCAGTAAACTGTATAGGTATTTGTGATAAATTCTGAAATTTTTAAAACCCTTTTTCTCAGTTAAATAATTCTTAAAACGAATCAACCAGACTGTGTACAATACTTTTTTTAATTAGTACGTGCTCAGTAAGTGTTTTCAAACTGGTGAACATACCCACACTGTTTTGACTAACGAAAGCATCAGTGAGTCGTTATTTTTGGAGCATAGAATCATTTTCCCGGTGCTTGTTCACTCAATATAATTTACTGGGGGCGCGCGCCCCACATAGGGTGCTCGTGTGAACACTCCCAGCTGTGACTCGTCTTCTCCTCATAAGCTTAGTTCACGGTCAGTGTTATAACTTCAGTTGTACCTGTTACAATTATCAGTTATTACTACTTCTGCAAAATAAATTGTTCATGCTAACTAAAATTAGTTTTATTGTTCGTTTTGTGAACGTAGGTACAAATCAGTAAAGGTTCTCAAAATTTAGACTCGAACTCTTAAATCATCGTAATTTTCATCCAGAAAAAATAAAATCCTTTGCTTGTTTGCTGTTGAAAATAAATGATACTGTTGAGTTAATTAGTTGTTAGATTGTTATTAATAATACAAAAACAAAAATAAAATTCAAATAGCTTACTTGTAGTCTTTCACGTTATTGTACATTTTTAAGTCTTGCAGTGTTGTACCTCTAGAAGACTTATAGTTTTTACATCTTGTAAAATGGTATGGTATTCACGATCCCCTGCTGCACCTCAAAATCCCACCAAGAAAATGTTGACCAAAAGTAAGATCAGTGTCATCAGTCTCTAGAGGCACCTTGTTTCCTGGCGCTGCTGGCGGGGGCGTGCGAGTGGGAGACGGCGCACCAAGCCTTCCCTCACCATCGACTGGCCGTCACCGATCGTCAGGATTATCGTCCACTGCTGCCACTGCGGGCGCTTATTTGTTGCGGATCATCGGCTCTTGCCAACGCGCCCCCGCGGACTCACAATTGCTTTTACGATTGCCACCTTGGCGACATGCGCGTTTCCTCGGGTCTCAAGGAAATGATGGCCTTGCCTCCTAACCTCCTCTAATGATTTTTTTCCAATGTTCTACGTTTTTGTGTTAGTTTGCGCACGATGTTTTCATGATTTACAATTAATTCCAATTGAAGCAAATCTAGATGGCATGTTTTCGTTACGTTGTTATTTCATGCTGATATTAAAAATAAGAATAAAAATAATATTTGGTAATATTTCCTTTGACCTTTCGAGACATTATATACTTGCAGGTTATTTCAAAACTGACGGTTTTGTACTCCAGACAGTTTGAAGTCACCAACGATGTTTCAGAACAAGAAAAGTTCTACATTTTCACTTCCCTCACAAACCCGTACCGACAAGAGCTACTCTGTTGTTTTACACTGATGCCACATTCTTAATTTCACGAACTTCGATTATCATTCGTCACGTGTTATTTCTTTGACTTTGTTTTCTACGGTATTTCTTCAAGCCTACCGCGTGTTGGTGAGAAGTTCTCTCGTTACATAAAGTTCTCGTCCACCGTAAATTTTGAAGATTCACTCGAGTGTGTGGAAGTCCAACCGCCCTAGCGCTGCCGGAGTAGCTCTTCAAGTAAAGAATAACTTATTTGCCTTTTTTTCTTTTTATTTTTTTCTCATAAAAGTAGTAAATGAGATGTTCATGTGACTTTCATTGCGGTTGTTTCAGTTTTAGCCCATTTCTAATGTTAAAAAGTCACGTATCATTTTCGAATTAATGATTGCCTATCGGCCTTGATCGATTAAGAGTGTTATTTTTCTCAAGATTCATATACTGTTCTTTTAACTAAGCAGTTCGAGTAAAATATCACAATTGTTACTAAAATATCTTGAGACCATTCTAGTTATTTAGATAACATTTATCAGCGTGATTAAGTTGAGGCGTTCGTGCCGTATAAATGCATACATCGGATGATCTCATTTATCACATTATTGCATCATGAATTGAGAGGCGATGAGTGTTTTTTAAAGCTGCTGTACAGGCAGGACTGTTTAAGCCTCCCATAGATTTTCAATCACTATCCCCGAGAGCCGCAATTTAGCTAGCCGTATTTTAGGAAGTTGAATCCAATGTTGATTCACTGATCACCGAGAGCGAGGCTTTGTGTACATTGCTCACCCGGACCTCTGCGCCGCCGCGCTCATCGATTTTCTGAGTTGCGATAATTGATGTCCGTGCTTGCACGAGTGCCTCCCGCTCACGGGCCGATGATCACAACGTCGCATTAGGCGCTCAAATTTTGAACACTTCCTCGTACGGGAATGGACATCTAACATTAGCATTCCTATTACATATAACATTTGTCTACCGCCATGCCACAGCGAAACCAAGTTTCGCACATGTCACTGATATGTTGGTCCATGTACGTTGGATAGCGATTAGTAGATTACTAGAATAAGCCTTCTTCTCGTAGAAGTACTTATACATTAGAGGGTCATATTAGCTATCGAGAGTTACTTCACGAATTTTTATTCCATTTGATGTCGAAAGGTGGTCTGTATCAATTATAATATCGTCGATAATTGTTGAAAGTACATTTTACTAGGCAAGTAGATCGCCGTATTGATTCGCCAGAAGTTAGACGATGTCGTATCTTGTTCGTAGAAGATATAAATTTTTCTCACATGGAATATAGAAAGCTTTACAGTGATACTCTTCTCTTTACTGCGCCCGTGTTAGAGCTAGTGCACCGTAGCTTGCAAATTTGAACTATTTGAGTTAATTTGCCTAGCAGAATCGTCGCGTTAACGAGTTCGATATTTTAACGCTTATTAGGGATAGACGACTCTACCTTGGTAAGCAACGAAAAAATTCGGTCTCGTTGCTCTAGATAAATATTTTACTGAGACTCTGGAAACTTAAATAGTGTAATTTGTAGGAAATTCTTGAAATTAAACACAAGGTTTGTTTTTTGTTGTTAATATTCGTAAGTACGTGTACATTGCACAGATTTCATAGCTGTTAAAGAAACCTAGACCTGATGTCGTTTCACTAACGTGTTTTATTCGCTCTGTTCTCCCGAGCAGAATTTGAACTATTTATGCTAATTACCTCATGAGCAGTGAACAAAGATTTAAGATGCGTCATATCTGGGTTAAGTCAGTGTAAGAATTGTAGCTCATAATTTCCGTGTTACTGTCACACTACAGAGCCGTAATTGTTGACGTGTGTGTTGGCTCAGCTCCGTCGATAACTTTGAACTGATTTGTTAATTGGGTGTAGGGTGCGCGCCATTAATGAAGGCAGGAGGTGTGTCAACACACCAGCCAGGCGGCCGCTCCATACTTTGTTGTGCCGCATCTCCTGGGACTGGCCCCACCACGAGCCCCACTCCAAATTTGGGACGAGGGAAATCTAAATACTGCAACTTTTCTGTATAACAAAGTTTTATCACGGTCGCCTGTACATTTGATATAGTTGCGTTTACGTGTGTCGCCAACTCTCACTGCACAATATGTTCAAGCAAATTCGAGCCTTGTCAAGTTCTGTCCCTGATGTGAAAGTTGTTCTAACGAAGGCAAAGCCTGTGGAATGATTTTTGGTGGCAAAGGGCTTTCCGTTGTGTTTAATTTTAGACCTTTTAAATTTCCAGTTTCACTGGCTTAGAGTTTTTATTCACCATGTTAAGGCGGATAAACAACGATGGGACGTACGCAAAAGTTGAACTTACGATAATATTGATTCACCTGTTGCGCTCCTGTTACGTTGATAATTAGTTCACATTCGGTGGGAGCCAATACTTTATTGAATAGCATCTATATAGCATTATTTGAACTCTATATTTAAGTGCAATACATTTGTTTTCATTTATATTGCGGCTGCAAAAGTTTCATTACTTTTTAGAAGAAAAGAACAAAAGATATAGTACGGGAAAATAATTTCAGTACAACAAAAGTACATACGTGAAGGTATTTCTCTTTCTACATCCGGAGAAAATCTCAAACTCTTGTTTTAACATGCGTTTGACCTTTATTGTGCCAGAGGTCGTCATACGTCATTAATAACTCATTATCAGGTATGTATGAGATCTCATACACAAGTTTAATTTACTTATTCTAAATTCAGTTTATCATTTTATTTTCTTCTGTTTTTTATTATATTATATCATGCTAATTTTTACAGTAGATACGAAAGATGAGTCATGCTCATCTATGCATGCGCGTTGCCGTCGTTCACTGGGACGTCGTTCATGATTAACAAGAATTTTGTTTTTGAGCCCGAATATCGTTTTATTTCTGAAAATTGTACTCTACCTTTATTACACGCTATTCCCAAAGTATTGACTCGTATTTGTAACATTTTTTATCTTTATCGGAGGCTAGTTGCTTAAGCGTGTACTGGCGACTTAGTCGTCCTCTGGCCTGATTGGATTTCCGTGCTCTTGTTGTGAAATGCTGTTAGTGTTCGTCCTGGCCAACATGCTATTAGTGTTCGTCCTGGCCAACATGCTGTTAGTGTTCGTCCTGGCCAACATGCTGTTAGTGTTCGTCCTGGCCNCGTCTTGGTCAGAATGCTGTTAGTGTTCGTCCTGGTCAGAGTGCTATTAGCGTTCGTGTTGGCGAGTATGTTCTTTGAGATTTAAGTTTTCCGCATTGTGTGCCTAGCTGCATCACACAGAATCAGCAATGATTGCTGCAGGAAGCTACCTCGCGTTTCATCGTCTAGCTTTTATCTAGTTTTTTTTTCACAGTTGCTACTGTATTGAGCTAATTTATGTTCCTCAAAATGGTCGCTACTCTATTGAAACGCTATTTTACAGCTGGGGTAATCAAACTTATTTCAAACGTTGAAATGTCTGCTGGAATTTCAATACGTTCTAACGCCATCCAGAAACTAATCGCAAGAAATACTTTAACCTATTTAGCTCTTTCTGGACGCGAAACTTTTCGTTGGTATTTGAAGCGTCGAGCTCTATCACTCGCGTTTGAAGCTTATCAATTTCACGTAGTGAAGTGAGTTTGTATGAGCATTAAACTTTTAATTTCAGGCTAATATCATGTCCCCTCAGGCGGCACAAAATATGCATTAGTGTTAAGTTAGTTAGGTTTATCTATCACATATTTTTGGGACCATCGAGCCCAAGGGACACTGTTAGGTTACCTCAGCTATCGATATGCCATTCCGACCTCTTATTTCGTTCCATTTTACATATTACAGTTTTTGGACTCTCTTCGTCTCTTCTTTGGCTTTTCTTCCTCTCAATTTTTAACTTGCTGTTTATATACAGTGGAGACTTCGTGTGGGAACACAACTTGTGCACAGATAACCTGTTCTCTCAAGTTCATACTTAATAGTCCCTTCACTTTTTTACTCAACGTAATCCGAGTCACGGAAGAGCTGCAATTTATATTACTAATATTACCAATACCACGTATTTTGTGCTTTTTCTTCACTTCTTTGACTAGTTAAAGCTGCTTATGAAAGAATGAATGAGGAATATATCTTTTTCATCTTATTTTATACGGCGTCATAACTGAAAACCTCAAAGAACTTCCAGGGAAGTAGCTCTTTCCCAGACCGTAGTCTGCGACCGTTACCGCTCCAAAGAAATTGAATTTAAAAAGCTTGGACGACACACGGCTTACTCCCTTCATGTTCACGCCATGCTACTCGTACGGCAAGAAGAGTCGCTCTTCAGCGTCGCTGAGAGCATGCTAACGAAATGTTAGTAGGTTGCTGAGGTGGTGCTTCATAACTTAGGCTGTTGCCAGTACTGCATCAAGCAGACAACTTTCGCGCATTGCGGACTGATGACTATAACCCTGTTGTGGAGGTTTAACTGCAGTTGAGTGCAATCGAACTTGCGATTGTAGCTGATGCCTTTAATTTTCTCACAGGGATCATTCACGCTAGATTGAAATGATCATTCATAAGTCGTGAAAATGTGCATAACTTTTGGTGGTATGTATTGAGTAGAAATGAAGAATTATGTAGTTTTTCCATTGTTCATGTTAATCGCATTGTTGATTCGTGATATGACGCAAGTAGTGAATCTGGAAAGTTTCGAACTCTATTTACAATCTAAAATGCTCAAGTTGTGGCGTTAAAACGAATTTAGGTTACGTTATCGTACTGAAAGATTAACAATAACCGTGATGAAATTAAAACAGTTGAAAACAAGAATGAAATATGCAAGGAAGCATCTATTTAATGGTCTGTAAGTTTTCTTGCTGATTATTTATGAGGCAAGTGCGCTTTAATAGTTTCGTTGGACTAATGACGACGAGAGTTCAATATCAACAATAACGTCGTGCAGCAACTGACGGTACTTCCCCGGAACTTAATTGGTTATTTTGGAAAAAATGAGCTGCTTGATTTATAAGATAAGTCTTATGACAGCGTTTGTTTTTGCGTAGGTTATGATGTCATTTTGTTGACAGAACTGCATCGTATCTTAGATCCTACAAAAACCGGTCATACGCCTACTCGTACTGAGAAATATTAATCAATGCGTTTACTTCTTTATTTTCAGATGGTGGGCGTACTCTGTCGATAAAATACGTGTATTGAAACCGTATTACTTCACCTTTTTTTAATTCATTTGCGTCTTTTTTTGTCCACGATAACCCAAAATATAATATTAAAAATGTACTCCATGTTATAGTTGGAAGCAGCAGCAATGTTGGTCGAGGTTATCTCCTCGATTGACTGATATTTTGACATCATGGCGGAAATGATTGTCTTTTTTGTAGCCGACTTCGATGTCAGGGATTTTTTTCAATTATTTCTGCTCTAAAGAATCCTTCCTTTCGATAGCAAAGGAAGATCCGAGAGCTTCGTCCTGTGAACAAGTTTTCCTTTGCCTTATATATATTTTTTCTCCTTTAGTTTCGAGTGGGCATAGTTGAAGTCTTTGTATTTTCGTGTGACTCATTTCTTTGCGTTTCTGATTTGTTACTGAACGTTGTCTATTTTGACTAGGTGTTCAAATGTAGGGCAAACTTGGCTAACTCAAATAGTGTCAAATTTTGCACCACAATGCATGTCACTGGAATTTATAGAACTGTTTATTGAAACTCAATTTTTTTCCCATGGACATGGTGACTTTTTCAACGGTTATCGGGTGTTATCACTTCTCTTTAACGATGCATCCTGGCTTTTTTCCTCGTAAAAGCGTCCACATTATAGGCTTGCCGATAAAAACTTGTTTCCGAACTTGGTGTCGAACGCACTCGGCATTGGACGCGTCCAGTGCTACCTCGCTAATGGTGCGATTACCAGTTTTTGCCTGGCATAAAACCTTTCGAAAACATTTGCCCGGTGGCCGAAGTTGTAATAGTTTCATTATTGGCGTTGCAGGACCAAGTTTTGCTTATCGACCGCGAGATGCTAATAGAAGACTGGTGGGCTCACTGCACGCGATCACCCTGTGTGCAGAACGCGTGCGCTGCACACAGTCTTGCGTTCTATTGTTCTCACGCTTGGTGGAGCGCTCGCCTCCACTTTGGTGTGGCTCACTTACTTGGCAGCTTTTTCTTACCATTTCGCTATAAAAATGTGTTATGTTTAACTTTACAATAGCGTGCATACAAACATATACGTTGTTGCTTTTCAACGGGGAGATCAGCAATACATTGAATGAACTTTTATTTAAACTTACTCGCTTTCAAAACTTTTTTTCGCGACTCAACTAGAACGCAAGACGATAGTGCGTTGACAATTGTTTCCTAGTCTCTGTATAACGTTTTGACTGTTTTATAATTGGTGATGGAATTATTTTCTTCAGAGCGACCTTGCTTTCCTTTTGATGATGACACCTCCAGAGAAGGTATCATCGTAGGAACCATTTTACTGTCCTCTTAAGTGTACTCGCGAATTAGGCTGTAAAGTTTTTCAAAGAGATACATAAACTCGTATCACGACTGGATGAAAAATTAGGGCATTGTTGATTTTTTGAGTTGCGATGCAATGTATTCAGGGAAATACCACACATCATTTTGAAGATTTGGAATGAATTTAGTTAGCTGCGTAAACTGGTTTTAGTTTAGACCAACTTCATTTCACTTTTTTCTCATACCGGGACTTCTCTCCCAAACCCTCGCTAACGTATCTGATGTCTCTTACGAAACTGCTTTCACGCCATAATCGTATTCATTATAATTATGGTGATAACACTGAGAATTACCACAATCCTGGTATCAAAAAAGTTTTCGTCGTAATTTTCGTACAATGATAATATATGCGAGATCGAATGCTTCCTGTATTCATATTTTGAATGCCATTTGGGCATTCACACTTTTTTGCTCACTGTTGGCATTAGCAAGTGGAGCAGATCTGTGGGTGATAAATTATGCACTTGCTCGCCCCTTCAGTGGAAGCGTTGCAGAGCTGCCATGTTAGCTCCGGCGGCACTCGTACAGTACGCGTAGCATTAGCGGCCGGCAAGTGCTCAGCTGATATCCATATCGAAACTTTTGCCGGTTGATCTAATGCATGTGAATGTGCCTGTCCGTCCTGTGTGACGTACTTACCGATTTGTTTTTTCTGTGCTGGGCTGATGATTACTTTTAGTGTCCTCTTATGTGCACAACTTTTTTCATCATGTCCATACCCACAAAGTACACCATCTGTTTGAGCTGATGCTCAAGCATTATTACTCGTGCGACAATTATTATCTTGTGAGGCTTACCTGTCTCGGTTAGCGCAAGTTTTATCATTATTTCTCCTACAAATTTTGCAGCGTATTTCAAGGCAAGCATACCTGTTGTTGACAAAAAAAATTCGTTTTTCCGAGATAGGTTGTTTTTTATGGAAATTGACGAATGATTCAATATGAGTGAGGCAATCATAATGAAAAGAGTCCCAAAAGTGATGACTCAGCACAACACGATTACAACTCAATCCAGTTCTTTTGAATTGGTTACTCTTGAGCTGTCGCCTTTCATGAAACTCGGTGCTGATCATCTCATATTAATGAACAGCGTTACACAATTCACACACACCTAGAACCAGTTGGAGCGTACATGTCTGTTTAAACACTTAAGGGCCCCATCTATACGTCAGGCTCTCGGTAGGTAAAGCTTCTTCGGCCAAGAACAATCAATACTTCACAATTCAGTGTTGTTTATTCTAAGCAAATGTATATTCTTCAGCGACCGACAAGTACTCAGATGTTCTTCTTGCACAAATAAACGGGCCTAAGATGTTCGTCACGTGTCGCTCAGGCTGTGAATGGCATATTTATACTCCAGCATTCATATTTTCTCGTACGATATCCTTTTAATGTTAAGTCCGACTGCGCACACTAAAATACTTTGCCGGTGAGAGGTTAACCAATAACGATGACACAGTCTCGCTCACATTCAGCTCCAGTACCTCACTTTACTCTGTGCACTGTCGATATCAAGTGTTATGTTAAGGTGTTATATTAAAAATTGTGCCGTTTGGCCTTTCTATTGATCACGTGACCGTGTAGGGGGATCACGTGACCCGTCACAGCTACGACACACCACCTGCCGGTAGGATATCTCCCCTCCCGTGCCCTCGTCATTGATTACCTAATTTGCGTGCTCCCTCTTTAGCTGGCCACCCTTCGCCCTGGCGACCTAAGGACCTGCACGACCAACGCTGTGGACCATGTCGTCCAACTTTCTTAAAGAATTTTCCCGCTTTATTTACTTCCTTAATTTGTTGCTGCGCGTGTGGGATGATTTCTGAAAACTTCAAAACTTGTTGCAACTATTCCCCTAAGGGGCTTTAATTCTTGCCCCTCTTGATATTCATCGAAAATGCAATGAAACCGTATGTTCGATTAAAATTCCGGGACTGCTTTTCTACGGAAAGAGGGTTTGTAATTGGAATAATGAAAATTTATAAAATATGTTATTCGGGGGTAACGTTACCCATTATCGTAAGTTAATAACGTAAGAACTAATTTATAGACTAGTGAATACATTTTAATTATTTAGGGACATAATGAAGCTCTAGAGAAAGTTAGAAAATGCATTAATAAGATAAAATGACATCATCACCGTGCTTGGGCATAGTTGGCTCCAAATTTAGTGAATGGGCCTTGCTGTCTCTAGCGAGTGAGGTCATTTTTTAAAAAAAATGCTTGAATAGATGGGCTGTAGAATGATATTGCGAACATGTGCAACACTCGTGCTTTATATCGATGGTGATTTCCTTTTACTTTGTATTGTTTATTCTAGAATAAGTGATGATGTGCTGTTGAGCTACTAATATCTTTAAGGTTCAACTGGTTAACTACATCAATTTACGCTGAGTTATTTCTCAAAGTTTTGAGGACATTTTTTGTGCTTTGTGCACTTGTGTTTTTAGAAATACTCCAACAAATTGACGTCAGTGAGTTTTTCTTAATAATGATGAACGAATCTTGTAATTTTTTCAGCAATAAAGCAGCGCGTGAGGAAGGTTCATCAATGCCGGTCCCGTTTTATTTGTTCGAAGTCCTCAGTCACCAGTTGTTCATAAACATTTATGGCTCAGTAAATATTCGCGCTACAATCACTGTCCATGAAATCCCCTCACAGCTTTTGTTCGCAAGAGCAAATGGATTATTGAGGCTGGAAAGATGACTCAATTAGTATAAGTATCCTACAGTAGATAATAACTTTGGAAATAATTCACCCCAAGTAGTTTTACATACCTTACAAGATTGAGAATGTCTTTGGCGGGTTCCGTTTCTGAGATCAATAAATTTTCTAGCAGATGAATTACGAAATGAATTGCAGTTGAATTCTTCACAAGTTGTGAAGAATTTCGCTCATTGTTGTCGCTGTTGTACATCATACGAATCTGTGTTTCTTACTCATAACTCTGTACTTCGCACTCAGAATTGAATAATTTTAAATAATTTTACATCCATGTGCTAGAAATACAAAAGCTTTCCTCCACAAGCTTTCTAGTTCAATGAAAACTAAACTTGCAAAACAAAAATTGGTGAGCGTGCAATTTGAGGTTCGTTGGTTTTCATCTAATTCAATTGGTGTTTCATCTTCAACAGAACCGTGCTGTATTATTTCAAGGTAGCATCTATTACACGTGTGTCTAAGCGAGGATATCTGAAAATTGCTTTCTTTTTAATATTTGCCGTGGAATCATTGAAGCCTTGAAGAGAAGGATACTGTTATATTTTTCGTTCTAAAAGTGTACAACGCTGCGCACAAAGAGCTCATCTTTTTGCAAACCAATCTAAAGAAATCCTATTTCTGTTTCTCACTAATTACTTGTCGTTTTCGTATCCTATTTACTTACTTTAACAGCATTCGCACTCATGGGTACCGCAATTCTCTATTTGTCAACCTTTACATATAGTTCAAATCGTATTTTTTCACGCACATTTCAGAAAGCGATGTCAAGGTCAACTTTGGAATGCTCGTTCAAATCCCTTTTTTTTTGTTTCTCTATATTCGCCGAGGCTTCTGACAACTTTTCCGACTGCTGCAGATGCCCAGCGTGCGGAGGTAGAGCCAGGATTTACACAGGCGGAGTTTGCAGTAGCGGCCCCTGGCAGCAACCTGACCCTGCAGACTTCATTCAATTAGACTTGGGAGCTCGTCCAGTTAAAACTCGAAGCTGTTGCTGGGAGCGAGCTGATGCTCAGCTGTGCAGCGGGAGCTTCTTGTCCTGGCAGACAATTTTAGTCTCCGATTAAGTCTTCGAAGGCTTTAACGAAAAAGATAACAGGCGAAATAACTTTAGACCATGA
>VOMN01030311.1:0-11268 GCA_014899125.1 Orchestia grillus
TGAGCCAAGTAATGCACAACCTTGTATTATTATAAGGGCAGTCAATATATACATACTGAGTTCACGGAAATAAGAATGAAAAAACGAGCTGTCAGACAGTTTTTGCAACTCACGCGAGTACTTTTCCAAATATGTTTGGTTTGTCGTAAAAATCTAATACGCTAACCAATCGGAGACAAAGCCTCTGGTAAGCTTCAATTCGAAAAATGAGACAAAGACAATCGGAGACAAAGCCATCGCTTCTGATGCCCTCACTTCCACAAATGAAACGATGGGGAAAACCTGAAGACGCTGGACCTTAAACCAGACTTTGGGGGAAGATGATAGTGATGACGGATGCCTGTGGCCCAATTATATCGTCCTCAGTAAACAGGTCCACACAGTTGTGTTCCTTGAATTAGAAATGCATCAAACAATAACAAAGGAGCTCCAGGAGTTCTGTACGGCGTTGGAAACAAACGTTATTATTACTATTATTATTATTATTATTATTACTATTATTAAGCGCAAACAATGGGGAAATACACAAACAAACACTTATTATTATACTTATTTTTAAGTGCAAAAACTGCAGAAATACACAAACACTTCCTAAATACTTCTCCCTCGTGTCGCTCGTCTCATTTATGTAACTTCATTGCAGTTATTATGTAGCTTCATTACCGTTATTATGTAACTTCATTACGGTTATTATGAAACTCCATGAGAGTAATTATGTAACTTTATTACAATTATTACGTAGCTTCACTACGTAACTCCATTAGAGTTATTATGTAACTTCATTACAGTTGTTTTGCAATTTTATTACAGTTACTATGTAACTTCGCGATAGTTATTATGGAACTTCATTACATTTATAATTTAACTTCATTATAGTTATTATACAACAGTTATTATGCAATTTGTGGCATTGCCCGGTTATTACCCACCTTCAGTAGCAGATTAGTAACATTCCTGAGGTTGTAGTTTCAATTTGATTGTTCATTAAATTGGGTAGATATTCGTCGGTGATTTGTATTTTATGCCAGTGTTCCTGTTGGAATAGAGGCAGAGACTCGAGGGTTTGGGTTTTTTATTTTTCCTGACACAGATGTTAATGTTTAAATTCGTCTACAGGAATCACAGAAAATAAACACAAGATCTTGTCAATGCTAATTTCCGAAAAATTCTTCCGAGGGACGAGAACAATGAATTAGAATATAGATGTCCTGAGAAAAAGAAACATAATTGTGGCGTTGCCTATTTATTTGATGAGATAAAGTCCTCACTGGGTCATACATCTCAAGCACAGGTGGGACACAGCGAGCAGAATTTCACTTTTTTTGCAGAGACATTGCGTAAAGTGAACACAACAAATTAGTAACGAGTTTCCTCTGAGAAAAACCAGAAATCTGTTTGAGTCAAAAGCATTACTAGACTGGTTAGAAAAATACGACAAATTCGCATCATAAAACTAAGCCGAGTGCACGGTTCTAGCAGCTGCAAAACTGTTGTAGCTTCAGTTTTTTCATCTCTGTGGCCCTAGTTTTAGACTTTAGAAACGCCTTATCTCTGTAAGGGGCTCCCACGAGTCATCTTACTTCAGACCGTGCAGTGCTGTCGCACGATATCCGATCCCATTAGCTTAAGAAAAACTTTATAAATGGAAATTTCTTTCAAGGCAGATATAGTCTTTTCATTTCATTTATTCGTGCCTGCTCTTACAGCGCCAATTATATGCAACTGAACGTTGCTACGTAGATCGCATAACAACTGCTTGCCTTCCTTCTTCCCTTCTCCCAGCTCCCTACACCGCTACAGTTTTACGGTGCTTACGAATTTTGAAAAATTAGATTTTACTTCAAATGTTAATTCCTTCGTACGAGTATCTGTGGTTATGTCGAGACAGCATCAAGATGCTCACACGCGGTAGCTAGGTCTTTCTCGTAACCTCTTTCGCACACTATTGATCGAAAATGAACTTGAAACGTTTGTCTGGGGTGAAAAAAGTTTCTGAATAACAGACCAAGTTCTCGCCTCGATGAAGAGGCATTCGTGAGTCTTAAAAATAAATCTCCTGGCTAAGTTCGATTTTCCCGTACTTGAACCTTATAAAATGTTCCGCAAAATAAATTACCTCATCAGTTCAAATGTACCTTAAAATTTAGCTCTGTTGAGAACTCTTACTCATGCTTTGAGAAAAACGCGCTTGATTTATCTAAACAACTTGAGCGGAAAAATTAGCATTTTTATTCAAGAAAACATTCTCAAAAGAGAGCTCAGAACTGGAACAGTTCTTTCTTACAACATTACATTTTTCGTTTGAAGCCTTAATGGTATTTCCCCATGGCTGAACCAGAGGAAACACAGCGTTCAAAATGTTATTGTTATTATAACACAATTGCGCACCGTGTTGTCACGGGCCAGTGCACCAGCAAGCCAAGCAGTTCGCACAGCTCGTGCAGGGACCAGCATGACGATATCTTACACTTGTTGGTTTAATTCAAGCTCAATGAGTGAAAGAATGAACGAGAATATCTGTATGTCGTTTTTTAATAAGCAAAATTGTATTACATGTACGAATTTAGGAAATAAAAACACTTTTCTTTCTCTATTAAATTTCAGTTTTATTAAACTAACGTGAAGGTCAAATCATTTGGCCGTACTCCGTGCTCACGTACATGGAAACTCGTTGAAATGATAGTAGTTTTTTAGCAAAAAAAATTCTGAATTACTTTATACGTTTGGTTTTAAGTGTGACGTGATACAAGGTTCGTGCACAAAAATAAAAAATAAAGGAAATCTTAAAAATTTAGCGAAATTTGCATTCTCTCTATTCCTAAAAACAAAGGTAAAAACTTGATTGCATTGACAAATAAATCATGATAATTACACTACATTAATGAACCAGATCGTCAAGGTTTGAGAGGTAGCGTGTAGAAAATTGCGTCTCCAACTAAATTAATCTTGTATCGTATTATGCGCAAATTCAATGAAGAAGGAACTGTGGTCAATTTGAACAAGGGAAGAAGTGTAAGAAAAAGCAATGCTAGAACTCAAGAAAATATTAGTAGGTTTTCAGAAATGCTTCAAGAAAATCCAAAAATTACGTCCCCAAGAAATAATTTTTTCCAGGTGTAAAGCTTTTTTAATTTGGAAAATTTATGCAATGGCAAGATGCAAAATAAATTTCGGCATCCAATGAGACCAAACATGATAAAACGATTCATAGGATCCATTTCATTAGCAATTAAAAGTGATGTACACATATTTTTGATACGCCATTCTCTTTTTTGTATATAATGATCACTTTTACTTTAGTTACTGTAGGAATAGATAGAAACAAACTTAACTGCTCCACTCTCTCGAGTACATATTCTTAATCAGCGAGACTATGTCAGCGATGGCAGTTTGTATCGTTGATACAAAAAAATGTCATTATTTACATGCGATTTACTTCCATTTGTGACGGCACGGGGACGCTAGCGTATCAACAAAGCTTTACTACGCACAGGTAGGCAAAAAAATAATTAAACTTTTAACGCTCTGAAAGTACAAAATCAAGATAAATATTGCCATGTAGTATGCATAGTTTTAAAGTCACTTCCCAGCCTAAGTTTTTCGTCGTACCATCTAGGAATATCTATATTTTTAGCAACCCAAGAATTTCTTGTCAATTATTACACAAATTTATCAGAAGAGATCAGACTGGGTTACAGGCCTTTAGGCCTAACATCTTCCGCCAAACGTTTATCGTTGGCACAGGGTATCTCCGTTACGCCAAAGATTGAAACTAAAATTATTGAAATACTAACGATAATCGTGCAGGAAAGTTGCACGGAAAATCAACCTCAGAGAAATAGAGATGAATGAAAGAAAAACAAAAGCAACATAGTAACAAAAATAAGCGTAGAACAGAGCATTCTTCTTATGAGTATCATAGATTCTGTCAAGGGCATCTCTCGACCGGCGAGCAAGGATAAATGTTAACAGCCTCTTAACTTCATCACCCTGGAGTGAAACTAGGGACTATTGCCCTACATCTCCCTCGTGGAAGATCATGATTAAAATATATGAAGGAATGAGCTCCTCGATGTTCATAGCTCTTAATGAAGAAAATTTAATGAATTTCTTCATGATTTAATGAGAGAACCGAGAAGAAAACTTCGATCATTTTGTAGCAGCGACGTGCAATCAGCTCAAAAGATTGCGAATGAAAATATTCTTTGAAATCTGCGGCTTCGATCCCTTCCACAAAAGACGTAATAACTAATTAGAGAAAAATGAGCTCTTCCAATAACGTCACAGCGTCGCCTCTCGAGAACGTAGTCTCCGACGCTGTGTGCGTAGCGAACGGTGCGTCGTTAGAACGATATGCGTCTGGTGCAACGTGAAAGTTACTCAAGTCATCAATGCTTAGTTTATCGTTACTCAAATCATATTGGTTTACAATCATTTCTAAAAGTTTGATTTTCAATCATTTATTGGAGAAAATAATCTACTCATTATGATATTCTTATGATAGCATCGTTTTTCCGAGAGCGTTGATGTCCAATTTGGAAACATTTTTGCTAATCTTGATTTCAAATTTCAAGTTTAATTTGTAACGTCGCCTCGTATTCAGAATACTGAAAAATTCGGTCGCATAGTGTAAACATGCCATCTGAAACGCTGCAACCGTTTTGCACGTCAAAATTAACTTCATTCTCGTACACTTAGTGACCAATTTATATTCGAATATTTGCCCAACTCTTAATTTACGGCGACGTACTAACAAATGCCTCTGAAATTATGCAGCTTCAGGTGTCGAGATCCAATTGTAGTTTCTCTAACTTTTTGGCTGACCTACGAAGATATCTTTGTATTCAATTTTTGCCATTGACGTTTAATTGCAAATATTTTATTTAATATGCCCAACACTCGAAGTCATTCAAAACATAACCTTTCATTCTCTAATGAGAGAAATACGGAGAAGCTCTATAACGTATTCCTTGGTTTTGACGTCGATGTATCTTCGTCGACCTACACAAATCAATTTCTTTTCTGGCGCTGCAACGCAATATCCCGCTGTTGTTCTGGGCCACCCGCTCCTCGCTTGAATAGAGCAGCGGAATAAAAACTTTTCCCGCCGCTCAGTTGTGGCCTCCTTCAGAAATGAACCCGGCACTCCAGGCTGCAAGCGACCAGGTCCAGCCTGCAATGCCTCAGCTGCAGTAATACTGAGTGAACAACGCTGGGAAACTGTGCTGTAATACTGAGCGAACGACGCTGGGAAACTGTGCTGTAATACTGAGTGAACGACGCTGGGAAACTACACGCTCTCTTCATATTGAATTGAAAGAGAGGCTTTTTAATAGCGGTGCACCTCTTGCACTGAGATTCATGTTGAACCAATATGAGCCTCGAGGTGCCGTTAAATTTGTTCAGAGCCTTCATGGTTGTGATTTCCTAAATGATGAACTAAACGATTTAGCCGCCAGAAAATTTGAGTTCGAAAGGAAGACGAGCAGCCGATAAATACGCGGAAAAATGTCCGGCGGGAATGTGAAGCATTTCTCAAAGGAATTGACGGCATGACTCCCTCAAACTCTTGAGTTCTCTGGAAAAATTGAAATCAATGCTTTTTTGCAGATCGAAGGGATCATCTTGGAAATTCAAGAGGAATTTCGATTAAAAAAGATTAAGATGGTTAACACAAAGAGAGCTTCATTCATTGTTCCATAATGAAACATGGAATCGAGTTTGATTATCGACTCAGGCAAGCTTTTTCGTTTCACAACTGTCAATCAAATCGAAGAA
Source organism: Orchestia grillus (assembly GCA_014899125.1). Classification (NCBI taxonomy): domain Eukaryota; kingdom Metazoa; phylum Arthropoda; class Malacostraca; order Amphipoda; family Talitridae; genus Orchestia; species Orchestia grillus. Next base: position 5,779 of record VOMN01030311.1, read on the forward strand.
AGAAATCAAAGTTAGATCAAATGTGAAGTCTAAATTTTAAAAGAAGACGCCACACATTCTGATCTACATAGACACTCCAACAAACTAGTGTTGAACAACTGCACAAGATTTGTCTTCGCCGTTAATCAACACTAGTCTAACACCATCATTTCTCTACAACGCTAGTCTAACACCATTATTTCCCTACAACAAGACCATTCTAATTCCATGACAAAAAATAATTTAGCTTTCTTCAAGGACGTTACCAATATTTCAAGGTAATTCCTGTATCATCGCTGTAAACAGGGATTACATACATAAATATATGTAAGAGTAATATACTCTCAAATGTTTGATTAAATGGATCAGTTCCCTCTCTACAAACAAGTAATATTAATAGTGCTTTATTTCTCCCATAACCCTAACGATATAATATTAATTCAATACATATTCTGATCTGTATAGGATAATTAACATTCGTCTACATTCGTAGACTTCATGATACTTCATATTATTTACTCAAGATAATGAATAATTTTCTATAATTCACAGAGTTGTGTGGCAATGTTTTTCCACAGGGAAATTCTCACAAAATAATCAGGTGTTGCTGTTGCACTCCGTACACAGCGCCAAATAAGGGCTTCTCTGTCCTTACAAAAGCATGTAAAAAGAGGCTACTCATTCCTTTAATCCGGTTGCAGTAGGTATCAATACGGCTAAATTCTTTCACAACACAAAGTCAATCAAAAATACGCCCCTGAAAAGAATATTTCACGGCTCTCTTTGTTCCTTTGTCAGAGTACCGTCTTGACCAACGCACGACCCGATCCTTGGATCTAAGTCTGGGCCTAAGTGAGACTTTGTAATGCAACCGTTGTCGTACGTATATTAGATTTAATCGACTGCGCTTCATAATATCTTTCCTTCTCATTATTAATTTTTTCGCTAATTATTATTGAGGCAGTTTGATGGTGTGTGTTGAGTTGATGTTTTTAAAAATTCATATGCACCTGTCCTAGATCTGATGTACTGTATGTACAGGTAAATAACTCAGTGTAAGTGTATCAGATTAATTTAAACTTCTGTTTAAACCCCACTTTGTTGGAACTTTGCAAGACTATGACATTGGTCGTTTTCTACGCGTGTGAAAAATTGCAGTTTCAATAATTTGCCTTGAGAATGCTGGATACTTTCAATTTAGCTGCACAGTAAACTTCAAACAATTGATGACACGCGTTAACCTCGCAGCTCATCTGAGACTGTGAAATGTTTCTCGAGCTCTACACATCTAAGATTATCTAGGCGTGATCCTCTCCGCAAAAACTAAATCGTCCAATGGTTATTCCAAAACCTGCGCTTATTCTATCATACTTACATACATTTGCTTTTCTAAGGATATCACTTATCCATTATATTTCCAGTATTTAATTGAAAAACTTGTTTAGCAAGTGATTTTCGATTCATTTTCTGGTCTGAGTGCAAAAAATTCTGTTTTTTTTTTTGTTCTGTAGTATCCTTATTTCGAGACGCTATGATCTATATGCAATCACACGCATTTAGTGTTTTTAAAATCGTCATCTAGAATTTAAAAAACATATATTATTAAATTGGAAAGTAGCTGAACACAAAGAGCAAGAATTTTTGCTTTGAAATTTTGATTTTAGGCAGACAATCTAGTGAATCTCAATTGAGTTATCAAAATGTCATGCCATACAATGGGACTGTAATTCGCTGACATTATGTTAGAAGATGATTTAATTTTGGTACGTTATTGAGAAAATTAGTGAACTACTCATATTAGATGAATTGCATAGTACCTCGAATGCTTCTCCAACAATTCTGACATTGTAATTGGAAGAGCGACCTTTGTCTTTAAGAAGTTTTCTTTGTTTTCGAACAACAAGAAACAAATAATAAGACAAATGTCTAAGTGGTTTGCCAACAGTCTTCAGGAAACTCGGCCGACTCCCAAGAATGTGGCACAAAACATCAAAGTCCTGTCTGAGTTACGCCGAGCAGAAATATTTTCAAAATATCTCTGGGAATTTCATACGCTTCGAAGGCTGCAGGCTAAGGAAATTCCTCCGCAAGACTGATGCGGTCGCATTGTGAGGTTTGTGTACTGAAATAGAAAGTTCTTCTTTCTGAGACCAGGAGAGAGTTTTTCAATTCCCTCCATTCATCTGAGAAGTTGCGGAAGCCTTGCCAAAGATTGCAAGACGCTGGATAAGCAAACGACCGAGCCTTTTCCTCTGATTAAATTTCGTGCTCCAGAATGCAGATCTGAGGAACAGTTACGTGTAGAGAAGCACCAGCAGTTAAGAACATCTGTACTATGCATATATGTATAATAATACGCTACTTCTGTATATTCATCCGTTTTTTGCGTGTGACTATTTATTAACGCACTGGAGGAATAGGATAGGAGAAAATTCAAGGACCCAGATTCTAGGATCCATATTCTTTATAACAGCGAGATTAGGTCAGAGAAGGTAGTCTGAATCATTGATACCAAAAAATAACATTATTTCCCATGAGATTTGCAGTCACTTTCAACTACGAGGAGACGCTAATACCTTAAGATAAATCATGAAACGGAAATTAAATTTCTACTACCGTCAATGCAAGTTCAAGCTACCTTTATGATATTTAATAACCATAAAATCTCAAACGGGGGACTAACATTATGCTTGCCTTTATGAGCATCTTTCAGACTTTTGACCAAGTATAAAGCTTCGCTATAACTTTATGGATGCTAGGTGGAAAATACTGACGCCGAGGGCATGCACTTCAAACGGTTGACTTACGGTGTATATAGTACAGACTACATATGTACGTAGCAGAGGTACTTGGGCAGTACACACGAGTATCAGTACTTGGGTAGTGAAAAGACCGCACTCCTGTACATCCTAAATAGTTTATTTTGTTTTTAAAGTAATAATTGAAAACTATATACCATTAGAAAGAAAAATTTTTTGGAGATTTTATAAGTTTTAATTAAGTTTTAAAAATACCTTTTATAAGATAATTCTCATCCTGCGCAACACATTTTTCACATCTTTGTTTCATACTGGTCATAATATTTTGCACGGCGGCAAGACCAATACTGGTAATTTCTTTTTGAATATTATTTTTCAATTCTTCAATATTTCTAGGGTTGATGACGAGCGTCGCCCTGCAAGAAAAAAACACAAGAAATCGGCGTCAGAGGACAGAAACCTCGATGGTCACCTTAAGTAAAATTGTAAATTACACAAATCCAAACCTCCTGGATCGTGTGTGCCAGGAGCTAAGTACGGCCACCATCGGACCTCTTTCAAGCCATTGGACCAGTTCGGTCTAGAGCTCTTCAGCGCAACATAGTCGTAGTTGAAGTTGAGTTTGACGAGCTTCACTGCAGATTTCTGGCACCGACAGTTAGAGATAACCTTTGTGAGACTGGCTTGGTGTACAGCAGATAACCTTTGTAAGTCTGGCATGGTGTACAGCAGATAACCTTTGTAAGTCTGGCATGGTGTACAGCAGATAACCTTCATAAGTCTGGCATAGTGTACAGCATCTCGTCTTTGACGGACAGCCTTCTTCGATGCATGTGGCGTTCGCAGCCCATTTGTCCGCCCAATTAGCTGCGACAGATATTCATCAGCGCTTGAGAGCTACAAACACGGATTATTCTCCCGTGACGCGCGCGTTCAGCGCCTCAAATCAGCAGCAAGTCGGAGAGTTATCCACAGCTCGAGACGGCCTGGCGAGGCATTCTTCTCCGCCATCTGTTCGCGCGAAACCGATTTTTCTCGAAAAAAAGAACACCTCCGGGACTATTTGATCCTCCTCCCAAGGGATGGCACGCAGCGCCAGCTTAACGATGCGTCGGCTCAAAAGAAAGGCGATGCGCCCTCACTCTTAGGACAAATTTACCTGTTTTCAAAAGTCAGGGAAGAATCAAGTATTGTTTTGACCATCATACTGAGTAGAGTTCATTTCGCTGAAGCTCAAAAAATCTGATGCTATTGTATTTGCGTTCGAAATATGAGCAACTCTTATCAATTTCGTGCACTACAAGCAGCACTTATTCGTTTGTTCGTGTTCTTAAATTTTTGCAATTAATACGCGAAGCTCATTTGCACTTTCTTGTGATGAATTATAAATATATTCGGAATGCAACAGAATGAAAATAATCTTAAATTGTATGCAGGGAATCTGTGATGGCTTACTTAATGCACATAGCATTTTGAACTACGGGCTGCCAGTGAGTCTATGTCACAATGAAGCTTTACATCTAATCGAGTTCATGTGGGAATTGTACAGGTCTACGGATTACAAGACGATAAGAGAAAATTCAAGCATTTCTGCAGTTCATTTTTGCAAGATGTCTGAAACGAAACAGTTTTATATACAGGGCACAGCTCGTGAATAAACGTAACAAAACCTACAGATAATATTACTGATGTAAAACATGCCTAAAAAATCAAAAATTGCCCCATGCACCGCGGGTAATCACGGCAAAAAGGCCCACGACAGGAGAGACTGCTGCATCAATTCAAGAAAAGGTAAACGGCTTTCTGTACCTGCCCAAAACTGAGTAAATTCCCGACAAATGAAATACGCTGAGTCTACGTCGTCTAAAGAAAATTGCAGGGCGTAGAGGCTGTGCAGGGCAGCCCCGCCAGGCCCGCGCGGCCGCAACTTGCGGCAGGCAGGAGCAGGAGGTCGTGGTGCCGGCCAGCATGTCGAGGCCTNTCGCTCATGCTGAGCGGTGAGCTTGTCAATACCGCGAATGAGATACTCGAAATAATATAACGTGAATATGGATTATTGCTAAAAATGTTTACTGTACGGCTAAACAAAGCCAGTTCAGTTCATCCCCTTTACAGTCTCCTCAATTCAAGGACCGCCATCTTTCTAAGGAGCGAACACACACAGCAGAATTAGCAAAGTCGTAAAACTGAAACAATATATCTCTCCAGGCCTATTTTATGGCGACAGCAGAAAAAATTAGGACAGGGTTGGATTACAACTCTTTTAACAACTGATCCTCCTCCTATGAATGAATCCCAACACTCCGTCTCTGGCTACATCTCTCCGTTTGACTTGTTTTTTGATGTATTAATACAGTTTATCACCTCATTATTAGATATAAGTGTGAAAAAGAAAGAATGACTTACACTTAGGTGAGTGAGGTAATGCAGTTGGTCATTTGAGCTCGGATCAATTTGAACGCTGTCAGCAATGGTTTTACCTATACTGGCTACTGGTTCTTTGTTTTCTGTACTTCATCTGTATAATGAGTTCAGCAGATTCCACCTTTTTTTTACCGTCATTCCTAAGCTGGGAGAATTTTTGATGAAAGTAATTCTTTTCTGTAGATCTAATTTGATTGATCACATAATTTCTGAATCTATTCTATAATTCAGGTAAAATTTTTCCTTCGTGCAGTCGTACGATGTATGCTGGGCGTTTTTTTAGTATTGGATTTGATATCTGTGATCCAAGGCTTCTGCTTATCCTTCG
>VOMN01030330.1:0-10308 GCA_014899125.1 Orchestia grillus
GTCGGGTCCGTATTCGCGATAATTAGCCGCTGATTGGGCCTTCAGGCGCCTTTGTGCTTTCCGCGACAAAAGCCTTCGTTTCAAATGTATTCTCCTTCCGACTTCTAATGAGAATTTACGCCGTCGTGTCACGCAGAAAATTGAAATTTAATTTACTGTTTAATATTCATTAGTGATCATCGGGAAACTTATTCGTGCGAAGGAAATTTAGATGAATCGTTTGTTGCTGTGGGTTTTAATGGCTGTATGTCGAAGGATGTGGTATTAAACGAAACCAATGGTTAACGAGAACACTTGACTTGTGCTCTTGCACACACTTGTCATGTGCACTTTTCGTACACGTGTTTCTCGCAGTGCATGGGTCACACATGTTGTGAACAATTGTTCTGAACGTCAGCACTTTCGCTTGCTGTACGTACTAGTCACATGTGTACAAAAAACGCTTGTTATATATATTTGCCTAGTCCTTAGTTATACCATTAACTTAGCACTGAATTATGTAGAGATTTAATTGAAAATCATCGTAAGAACCTAACGATTGTGAGAATGGAACTATTTTTTCTGTGGTCATTTTTAAGTTGTCATTCCTATCACAGCTTCATTTTTGAGCCCCTGAAAAATAAGTGTTTTTTACCATAGGCTGAGTCTTTTTATAACACAAAGGAAAACTATTGGATTCCTTCTATGTAATTGCTAGCAATTTTTGATGCCGCTGCAGTGTTATGATAAAAAAATAGTACGTAATTCAAGAACTAAATACAGTACGAAAACGTGACCATGCTGCGCCTCACGTGAGAATCACAAGTGCCCCTGGCGCATGGCAAAGGAGGCTCTGCGACGGAGCCCTGCGTGCGGGGGTGCCTTCTTACACCCCAGTTGTTGAGGGCGACTTCGGAAACTTGGAGGCTTGAACAAGAATTGCCAGACTTCAGTTCAAAATTCAATTTAAAAATCGGTGGCGAAAGTTTGTGACAAAGTTCCTCTTCGCAGCTGTCTCCAAGTGACGTTTCTAAAGCTGCTCCTCAGTTCTTGTCCTTACGATCGCCAATGTCCCCTGGGTCAGCTAGCGTTTTAGTTTTGCGTTATGCTTTTCATGAGTGTAGAATTGTTTTTTTAGCTTTTTAGTAGCACTGCTCAATATTTAGTGCGGGTTGATGTTAGGTAGAATTCTGTAGTTTGATCACACGCGCTCAGGTATGTTGACGAGCCTAGACTCGAGGGTGATAAGGTGGCACATGTTTCTTCCTTATGGAACTTTGTCCGGTACACAACAAGTACTTTTGTGCTAGCGTGTACCGCACCATCGTCGTTAGGTACCTAGTTCTGTTTTTTTAAAAGTGAGTTTCAAATATACTAGTTTGACCTGTCAATTGCTTTGTGAATAGCTCGTTGTCCAAGTTCTCACGTCAGATTTTTTCCTAAATTGCCGCATCTGTTATGGTATCACATTCATTGCTGCCATTCCGCACCATTCTTTAACGTAGATGCCATGACGTTTCTGCACTAACCTAATAGTACGGTATTGATTAATTTAGATCGAGTGAAAACAGTTGCATTAGATCGGAAGTGCGAACGAGAGATAGTAAGCAAGACCACCACGGACTGACTTGACTTTCCTATCATTTGCGGCCACTCTGACGTCATGGCAGTCGTGAAACGCTGGCATCGCTTGGCGACTGCATGGACCTTACACCGTGTTCTTCCTCCCGTACATTTTTGCTCAAAAATGATGTTGTTGTCTGTGAAAAACGTATTAGTATGTATGCTATACATTTCAGAGTTCTTGCAATTATTCATGTTAGCTTTTTTTAAACATACGAATGTAAACATTAAATGTGAAGGTAAGGTAAAATTTTGTGAATAAAATTTGTTCACTGTCCACAGTACGTGACAGTGTGCAAAATTTACTCACAAAATCTTCGCTAGTGTAATTTAATTATCTAGTTTACTGTTCTCTGCGCAGATGATAGCTGGACATTATTACCGAAATCGATAAAAATAAGGTAGGTTTGATGTTGCGGCCAAGGTTTTGCTTCAGGATTTTCCTTTTAATGAATAAATAGAGTGAAACTGTATTCAGTAAATCCGCCTATTCTGTGGACAATCCAACTTGCCGGACTCGGAGCTCTCTTTAAAGTCGCTTCTTCTCTTACTTGTGTATTAGGAAACGAACTGGATACGTTACTGGGATTGGAACTCGTTTTTTTCTGCCTAATGACGGGGTAAATTTTAATTTGGTTGAACTCTGTTCTTCGAGGTGACCTAAAAATCACGGCACCGAAGAATAGAAAATGATTATTACGTAATAACCATAAAAAGCGAATTTCTGTTCAAGTTTTTACAATTTACAAGTATGCCGGATTTTTAATTTGCCCTGATTTCACGAGCGCTACATAAAGTCCTCATCACTGATATTTTTGACAGTAAATTAAAGGTGTACATACATTGAAAAAGTACACTCATATGTTTATTTTTCAGGACCTAGATGATTTTAGTTTCGAAATAGAATCTATTCATAAGAGGGCATATCTGAACTCCTCGACCGATCCTAACCAAGCGCAGTGCAGCACACCCCGTTGCTGTCCAGTTGTGTTGGTACCTGGTGCATAAATTGGTTGTTATTGATGATGTTTTGAGGTCCTTGAAGTCGAAGCCAGGAGCGTCGACAATATTCTCCGAATACTTGACTGCAATATATGCAATATACTCGACCGTATCAGCGCCAGCTGAAGAGGGCAGATCTGTGCTCTCAAAAATGAATCCTGTCTTCAGGTTGAAATTTAAATGTTGACATTTATCTTATAAAATTATGATATATAATTTTTTTCATACTGTTTCTTCACTCCAGTGCTAAATGTTGTGGAATGTTAATTCTATTGAAAGTTTTATTCATTATAAACTTCATGATTACCCTGTATAGACAATAGTAACTGCATTTGCTGCGATGCCTTCACTTCCGGATGCCTTCACTTCGGTTCTAGTTGGATGTCGGTGATGTCTCCCACGAGAATATAGCTTGTGTCTGCAAATTAATTTGACTGTTGTGACTTAAACATATTTGTAGGTAATATTTGATATTTTTCGCTGAGGTATGTGCGTGTGCTTACGTCAGAGTTGGCATTAAAAACCCTCAAAAAACAAAAAAACAAACCCGAGCGACAAAAAATAACACCAATTTCGTGTTTTTTCTCATTTTAATGGATGTTTAAATCAAGAGTTTTTTTTGTCTATTTAAGCAAAACAATGCAGGTAAACTAATCAAAACATGTTGTTCAACTAATGAGGAAATACATTAAATGACTTTCGTTTCATATCCTATTATTAAATTCACTTTCAAGTAACAAATATAGAATTTTTTTTGGAAAATCACTCAAATTACTAGTATAACAAGGCTTACAAATACAATTGAAATACGAATGCTTGCATCAAAAGTAAAGAAATTAAAGTAGTGAACCTATAAGAAGTTAAATTCGGAAGAACTAAAATAAAAATTGAGTACATACTAAGACTTTTCCTATTTACTGACAGTTTATTGAACAACACGAGTACTCCCATTTACCATGCATCAATCAACATACAGCATACAATAGTAATTGTGGTCAAACTGGCCGTTGGTAGTTCTTCCATGGCCCTAGCCTCCCAGCCCTCTGTGTTTGGCCTCAGATGTCTGCATCTACACAAGTTTTTGGCCTTCTTTGTGCCAGTTCCATTTACTTCCATTTACTCTCGCGAGTTTCAAAGTTGTAAAAGTAAAATAATTTAGAAACACGCAATGGAGATATCACAAAAATATAAGAATTGGACTAGCTAATATACAGAGCTTGGCAGCGCTACTTTGAAATGTAGGGGCCGCTACATTTCAAAGTAGCGCTGCCCACCTCTGCTAATATACAGTATCTACTGCTCACAGTGTGAGCAGAGCATTTAAATTTCTCTCAATTGTCTATAATCATATAACAATAAGTTGAAATATCATGTTTTATGATTTGTATGATAGTTGATAGACATTTGTTACTAAGTTCAGCTCTAAAATTAAAAAAAAACAGTAAAACTCCATAAAATCCGCGTGGGCCGGTTGAAAAAACTATTTTTTCTAACCCTAGCCTACGTTAGTGCTTTATTTTACTTGTTAACACCTATGCCTTGAAAATGAAGTTATTAGTTAAACGATCTTGGATACTTGCCAAAATTGAACCATTTGTTTTGTTTCCAGGTTGGACTGAGGTCGCAACATGCTGGCTGCTGGTGACGTCCAGGCTTGTGGCCGGTGCGAGCGCTGCTTCTAGCTCAGTCGAGTCTCCCGCCTCTGCTACGCCACGAAAATGAGAAGAAAATATTCTCTACTGCGAAATCCCGTTTCAGTTTTTTGTCATCTTTCAGATAATTCTTTTATTTTTCGACAAGGTTTAAACTTAACGCAGCTATTTTTGCATATCTAATTTAGCGTTTTGAATAGGTTTGATCGGTAGTCGTAAACACATTAGAGCGGCCGTTCTGATATTCTCGCCGCCACCATGAAGATGCCCAGCAAGAAGCAGTACAACCTCGTCATCAACGACGAGCTCGACTCGCGCATCCCTCTTCATCCTGACGAATCTTTTGCCGAGGGCATCAAATTCTCAGCCAAGGTGAGGCAATAGAAGCTGTCAAATACCCATTGAACTTTTAAGATTAACAACCTCGAATGTAAGAATTTGGTATTTTGGTGTAAATTGATGTGTAAAACTTCAACTATTAAAATTTGGTCTCGTATTTTCAAGCTTCGATTTTAGTACAATACGAAAAGTATAATATGGTTAGCATTGGTTCATTGGTGAGGAAAACGTACAGGCCTCAAATGTAAGATTTTTGATTTAATGGCTCATCCCAGCATTATGTCAGTGAAATACGTTTATACATTAGATGCAAAACTTCCTAATGGGATTAGTTGAGCACGTGGGCATGATGTGCCATTAATGGGGCTGTCGTCACGAGGCTCTCATCCCCAGCCTCTGTTGATAACCTCGTCATCAGCAGGTTTTCTATCGAAGCCTAGTAGCTTTGTAACATTTTTTAATTTGCTCCATACTTTCAAGTACATTTGGGAAGAGTTTATACCGAGAGAGGTCAAGGAAAGACGGCTAAATTCGTGTCCATCTTCTTGAAGACGGACGCTTTTCAGCTCTGATGCTTTTAGTCGGTTAAATTAAAAAAATGCAAGTTCGATAGAAACGGCTTAATTCACCTCCATCAAGGAATGGATTGAACGATTGAATTATTGTTAATTTTTATCGGATATCGTATACTTGTATGTAGCTGACGGCAATATTCATATGGTGATTTACCTTAGATCGGCAGCTACGCGTGATGGGCCTATTTTGTGTTCTCAGATAATTTGCCCTTGCATTATCAACTGTTGTGGTATATTTCTATGTAAAAATTCATTTCAAATACCATGCACTTTTCGATCAGCTTTACTGGCTACTAATTCTTTATGTTCCTCAACTGCAAATGAAGATCTCGCGTATCAAAGGTATCATGTTCATTACTAAGTACTTTCTCTCCAGATCAAGAAGTGGATAATAGATTGACAATGCACATTTTAGAGGTATAGAAATAGAACAAACTTTTAGCACAAAGTGGAACGAATACATCTGTTTGAATGCTCGAATTAGGACTTGAACTTTTCTTGTAGGCATGTGTTGCCTGAGACGAGTGAGTCTGCTGTTACATGGCGGGGTTTCCCTGCCATCATCTGGTGACAGCGCACTTATCTTGCAGCGCATTACCTCGCTAGGGACCACACGGGGGCTTTTAGGCTCAGGCCTATTCTTGATTGTCATCCTGGATACTTTTGGTCTCGAGGCTTCTAATTTTGTCAGGCGAAAGAGTGGCCACCTCGTCGTCATGTTCACTTTATTATTTTTCTCTTGATTTTCCTTCATTCAGTTATTGTTCGCCGTGATAATTGCGAAAAATACATTATTTGATGTTATATGGCTCCTGTTTAACAAAGATGGGTAGAGCTTGAGGCATCCGACAGTCAAGCTATAAAAGGATAACCTTAACTAGATGGTATTTGGAGAACTGCAATGCAGCCACATTTCAGTAGAACCTGTTTCGTTTGAAACACTGCAGTGATACGCAAACTAGCTGCAGTGTTAGTTGAGGCCGTATTTAATCCTGAAGACTGCGATCCATTTGTCACTTGAAGAGTGAAAGCAAACGGTCACGGAAGAGAATGAGATTCAAGTGATCGAAATTATATTCCTTTTTGCGGACGCCCAGTCCACTTTAAAAGCTCTTATCAACATTCAGGTTCACGAGTGTGTGCCTTGAATTTCTCATCTCATAATTACTAAGCTGAAGTCAGACGAAGTGAATGCAGAATTAGGGTAGAGACCCTTAAATGTTTATGCTGGTGGTAGAATAATATCGTTGTGTTACTGCGGGAGCCAGAATAAGCGTGAAAAATGAGGAATTTTTAGCTTGTAACGCTTAAGTAATGATGAAGTCCTTATCCATAAATGTTGAAGTTTGAACATTGCAATCGGAGCGAATAAAGCTAGCTTGTAGTTCCCGAACTTTGATTGTCGTCGGTTCAAGTTATGGGCCCGGTATTGGGGGCATGTACCCACTCACTGCATGTACCCACTGCTGGTCTTGAAGCCTTGTAGCTTATTCGGGCCCACAATTGGCATATATCCTGATCCCGGTTCTTCGTCATTCCTCATTTGATTGTAAACCTGTATCTGATGTAAATTACTTGTGGTAAATAAATGTTTACAAATGTCGGCCCAGAGTTGTGGCTAAAACAGACTCCAGGTCAATGAGTTGTCTTACTCATATTGAAGTCCGGTTGAGAAATATTTTACTTATATTATCAGCAGTAGTTTTGGTTTCTTACCTGAACTAAAGAAATAATCAGTTGACTTTAAATTTCTTCTTAAATTCTTTTAGAATAATGGTTCACAGATATATTTCTTAACTTTTTTTCTGAAGTGAAGATTTGAATGAAAAAATAACAATTTTCCGCCATAAAGTACGCTGAAGTATGGTGCTGATGGATTGAACTTTCAAGATTAACAACCTCGCATGTAAGAATTGTCATTTTGGTAAAAACTGATGTGTAAAAATTCAACTATTAAAATTTGGTCTCGTATCTTCAAGCTTCAATTTCACTACAGTACGATGGATGTGTTCGCATATTTTGCTCGAGAGGCTGTACTGCTAGGCTACCTCAGCTTTAAATAGGCCTTCGGGACTTCTATCTTTCGTGCCCACTTTACTTTTTTCCGTTTTCATTCCTTCTTCGCTATTTCTTATTTGTGTTTTCTTCCTCTTCCTTCTCAACTTGCTGTTTCTATGCGCAGGGGATCTTGTGTGGGAACACACCCTGTGCATAGATTCCCCGTTCTCCTAAGTCCATACTAAATGGTCCCTACTCTTTCGGTGCGACATAGTCTTGAGTTGCTGAAGCGCTGCTTTCACTACTACTACTCATACTCGAGAGTCTGTGGATGTGTTCGGATATTTTGCTCGAGAGGCCGTGGATGTGTTCGTATATTTTGCTCGAAAGGCCAGTGAAACTTTCAATAGGATGATCCTCCACAGGGCTGGACATCGGCCGTGAAATGACCAAGGCATTTCATTTATTCTTTGTATTTTTATTCCTTTATTTAATTTTATTTATTTTATTATTTATTTCTATTTATTTTATTCCTCTATCCACACTTCACATGTGGAGATGCGCGATTACATGTCCACATTCCTTTTGTTATGAGATTTTCTCGGGCATTTTCTATCTCAGAGGCATTTTACGTTCAGCAATTGAAAAATGATATCGTTGTTGTTTGCATCGTTCTGGTCAGCCGAGCTTGTGGTTCTTGTTTATAAGTAAAATGTAATTATTTGTAGGCCTGTAGCTCGTTTCTAACTTGCGATAATTTGAACAAGTGAAGGCGCAAAACACTTATTTTTTTTGTTTTAAGATTATGTTTAATAGTATATCTCTTAACCTATTCTAAAAAGTATTCCTTTTGCTGATAAACAGCTCCCTGTTGACTTCAAAGTTACATTCTTGAAGGACCCAATTTTCATACTTTTAATACTCCGTTTTGTTGTCACATTCGGTACTATGAACGACGTTGTTGTGTCCTCAAAACCGCTCAGATTTTCCATTATGGGAAAGCGCTGATCGCCCAGACGCCATCGGATCACTCGGCATTCAATATAGACGGCAAACCATTTTCGCATGAATGATGAATTTGATCAGGCCTGAGACAAAGCGCTTAGACGAGGGTGAGGAACGCTCTCTGACGTAAATAGAGGTTCTACAACCTTCCGAAGACTTGACATCTATCGGCATGTTGCATTATTTTTACGGTCGATGATTTGTCACATTGTCACTGCATATCGTATGAGAAGACAGTGGTCAATGGACGCGAATAATTACGAGTATTTCTAACTTTGACGGAAAGTTCATGAAGGCTTATTTCGTTTGGCCAAAAATGTTGACTACCATAAGCATTGAAGAATTGCTGTGAATTAATTTCTACAATCGCAGAACAATTAAAATGAGTAAGTTGGAGTATGTTCATCTCCTTCGAAAGTGATTGTGGTAGAGTTTGAATAATAGATGTGCTAATTGCTGCCAAGAGTTTTTGTATCAGGAATAACCTATTGGCAAAATATTTAGCGAATTGCGTGATTCTATGCTTCGTTCGTAATTACTGTGTGTCTTCCATAATTTCTTATAATCTCGGGCGGCATGTGTTGACTACATCTCGCTGTGAGTTTGCAAAACTTCATCACTACTGAATATGGAACTCTGTGAATCCTTCATTAATTTTATATACAAATTACATTGGTGTAGTTCTGAGGAGACGGCGTGATGTTAACTTCAGTCAGTGATGGATTTTGGGCTGCGGCGCATCCAGGCCATGCGCCGGCGATGTGCTTCAGGTGATCATGCTAAGCGCGTTTCAGCTGTCGATTCACTGATCTATAAAAACTAGAAGGTCCAGTCTGGAATTTTGGGTATCTTAAATTGCTGGCCATTGCCATTTGGCCTCGAAGAACAAGTCTCAAAAATAGGAGTCGTGTAGTTCGAGCACCAAGTCCCAAGGACTGGCCTGAGCAGGCCGTCCCTCTAAGGAACCAGCGGAGTTCTTGTCCAGCTCCTCTCGTCATGGACACCAAAATCAATGCCACTCATCTGTGCTACGCGGTCCTCAAGTTTTCAAATGCCACGCCCATGCATTGGTTGGTCGCTATCCCATTCGCAAATTCAAGTCTACTGGTCCTAAGATCTACTTCACGGCGCACATCAGTTTAACCATCTAACTCAATCGTGATCATTTAGCGCTTGCTCGTTGGTCCTTGCTGTATTTCGGGATTTTTGGGATATGATAATTGTTCGAATTTCTGTTACAAAATACGCTTCAAATCCGTATCATTGGTATAGGATGAAACTTCAGAATTTTCTCTTTCATTTCCTATGTAACGCATCTTTATAGCTATATTAATTGTGTAATAAATGTTCAAATAGTGAAGTGATTTTTCCGCCACCCTGTAATATGCTTCTTTAGTATATTTCGAATGAATTTGCTCATAAGGCTTATTTTTTTCTCGCTTTTTTCGAGAAGTACAGAAACTTAGATTGCCTATTCGTCAGTACATATTTACATTCATTCACACATGTACATATACATACACAAACATATAAATACATTAATACGTACATATGTACATACATACTGTGCAGAGCTGTTTCCTTGTGCTACCAGCATTTCTAATCTTATTTCGTTTAATTTTAAAACTCAGCAAATGATCATAAGTATTTCCTGTTCTCATACATAGTTCAGGAAGTCAGGATTTCTTGTAGTCTTTTCTATCGTGTTTCTTGATTCATGGGTTTCAAATAAATTATTCTGAAAAAAAAGGCCCTGAGCTTAGAAGTGGACGACACTTCCGCACTTTCGTGTGACGTAGTCCGCCATAACTTGTGCACAAAATTATTTCTGTTCGTACAGTGCATAGTTAACCTAGGCCGAATTGTTCTGGCTGCTTTATTTATGTTCATTTAACAACAGTACATTATTTATAGATGTGATTTTAGTGGCTGTATTTTAGAATTATATGTAATCTATTTCAAGTAATCTCTTCTTTTAGAGTAATGCGCATTAATGTATTTATACATCATTTGATGTAATGATGTATCTTTAATTTAATGCTCGACTCTTCTATTTCAGTACATAGGGACTTTGGACGTGCCCAGACCGACGAGCAAGATCGAGATCGTGGCGGCCATGAGGCGGATACGAGTAA
>VOMN01030338.1:0-14837 GCA_014899125.1 Orchestia grillus
TTGCGCTTGATCGTCCTTAATTCACCGGCGATACGTCCTTGATTTTTATTAGGATATACTACACGGACCAAACTTGCGGACTATTTACGATAGATAATTGCTTATAAATATTGGCAACATGTCATCAAACTTATAGGCACTACGCAGTAGCTAAATCTATCCAGAGACATGTGTTCGATTACCCTATGTTCCGTCATTCACTTAGTAAAACAACATTGAACCCCGACGACAACCTTATTATTACTGGTCAATTTGTTTCAGAGAGTTCTCCAGTTCGAGAGAGCGCTGGTGGTTCATTGCTGTCAGCAACTGCCAGGCTAACAAGGTAATTCTTCATTCGTTATCGTAATTGAACTAAATACTTTTAGAATTTGCTGAGATGACTGAGGTAGAAGTTATTAAGCTTCGACACGAATAGCCGGCTATCCATTGCTCTAATCGCTGCATGCAGGGAAATAATTTCGATGTCAGTTACCATCAAATAAATATTCACTCGCATTCCTCCAATTTCAGGGCATTTCAGGTCGAGTGGTTTATTCAGTTTAATACTTCACTTCTATTTAAGCTGTTTCCCGATAAAAACAACCAACGTACTGTGTTTTGGCTGGCTTTTCTGGAATTACACTAACCCACGTGCTAGGTATCAGTTTTACAAGGAATACATTTTATTTGGGTATCTAAAGTATTTTGCGATAGGATTGACCCCGGCGGAGACATCAGACTCCTCCTGACGTGAGGATGCAGACAGCAGTACATAGCAGGCAGAGCAACAAGCCCTGGTGCTCCTCGACATAAGACTTGCTTATTTTGAACAGCATTTGATTTGTATTCAACATTTTTAGTTGCATACGTTCTAAATATGTCCTCTTTAGTCGTGAGGACTTGTTTCGAAAACTTGGAGTTAAATATTTTGATCGTAGATCAAATGGTGCTTACAATAAGTACGTCAAATGTCGAAGATCGCCTGTGCACCCCTTATTGAGATAGTACCGGCGTTACTACTTTTTTTTTGAAAAACATCAAAGCCCAGAAATATTACTGAAAAAAATTGCTATGACGGTGGGAGTGTGAAGTGTTCTCACTGAAATTTGAAAATCTTTACAATACTCCACTGCGATCTGCATCGAATACTTGATAATGCCATGAACGCTTTTTCTTTTCAGTTTTCATAACATACTCAGCATGTATCTGTTTAAAGAAGCTATACGTACAACTAATGTTACAAAAAAATTGAAAACTTGGTCCTAATTTATGAATGACGTACAAAAAATGCAAGTTTTTTTAATTCGTTCCCTACTTCAATGATAAAATACACAGAAAAAGAAACGAAATTGCAAAAGCATCCACTTAATTTCAAACTGTCACCATAATATGTTTTATATTACCTACAAGCAAACATTTTTTGCATCACTATCTTGGTCAATTGAAGACTATTTCATATTGCTGATTTCTGGAAGAGACTTTCATTTTATTACATTGTTAAAACGAGGTAAATATTTCAATGATTGGGATTATCGTCGTCGATCACAAAAAACTTCTAACATTCAACTCATAATCGATTGGACATGCACTTCAAAACAAATCAGATACAAAATTTGTTCTTTTATTTTTAGGAAACTTACATTAACTTCTATACTTGCAATTTTTTAGCTATGTTTATAACGGTTATGTATTTGTTGTACTACTGATGTTAGGTAAGCAACACTTGTAAAATATTTCTGGTGGAACATGACCGAGCCTCTCTGTAAATATTCATAAGGAAAAACACTGATGAAAGAATGTTTATCCCCATATCAAGAACTCAAATGAGGAGGTGTTACAATGTGGGGAGATTAGGAGTAATAGATCTTAGGTAATGAACTTAGGCCAAAAAATTTAGAAATGGTCAAAACAACTAAGAAGCAGCTTCAAAAACTTCACGAGCGGACTTTAGGTAAACTTTACAATACATGTATGAGCAGAAATTTTGTAGAGTATTTAGAAAAGGAAATTAAATATTCTATTTTTGCATCCAAACGTAATAGGCGTGGAACTTTCCAATTAACTTCAAAACCACAGGCGTATTAAATAACCTTAGAAGGCGGGAGGTGTTTGACTCCTTTAATGTTCTCGGCAAATTTATGGGTCCAAGAAGAACAAGTGTTTACTGTCAGGGAAAAAGAATTATTCGGAAAGAACTGAAGGGAATTTGTTCATGTTCAGGTGTTGGAAGTGGTCTCCCGGGTCAAATGATCACTAATCGAGTAGATAGTTAAACTGGGCGTGACGTAAAAGTAGATTTTAGGATAAGTAGACTTAAATTTACAAATCTAGAAGGGGGATCGAAAAAGAGTGCGTGGCAGTTAGAAATTGGGGACCCTCAAACTGAATATCGGGGGGCTCGGTTTTTGGAGGCCACAAGAGGAGGTGTCTTTGCTGCCTCGCCCTTGCGGGCAGTGGCCCACACTTACGGCGAATTTTGAAACTTTTCTGTTGAGACGAGAGCAGGTCACACCACTCAAGACACCCAAAATTCTAACATTTGCATTGAATGTCTAATGTCAGATATGTCAGTGAGTCACTGCGGAAATGCGAATGGCCTTGATTAACCTGAAGCACATAGTCGATGTGTGGCCTTGATGTACCGCAACCCGAAACACATTATTAACGGTAGGCATTCTATTTCCGTGTCTTCAGAACTACCCTCCCAACGTAATCTGCCGGCTATGTAATGAAAATATCCCGGGTTTTTAGTAGGCAAGATATTCGGGAGTGATCAAGTGTGTAAAATTCACCACGTCGTGGAGTCAATGCAGGCCGTTCCACAACGCAGCCCGAGAATGCACAGCCGCTGTCGCAACACTAACGTTCGGTAAAACTCGACTTAATTCCAACCAAAATCCATCGTCGGCGGTAATAATCATCTTCGAATACTGCCGTCAGAATCACAAAGATATTTCCTTGCATTGCTGTTAATTGAGGATGGCAAGAAGGCCCCTGATTTTGACAAGATGAAACACCCGCATAATCAACGAAGCCATTGTATTATGGAAGAAATTTAATTTCAACCCCATTTAAGTGGAAGACCGTCATTTCAGTGATAAAGTGTTTTGATAATTATAATAACCCAGTGAGTGCTTAGTGGCGAAACTACATCTGACTGACTGTGTAACAAGATACACGTGTATTAATATCGGTGTCCCGTACACAACACTCTCGGCGTTTGGCGTGAATGGCGGTATTGTGAGGTAAATTTCGAGGGAATGAAAATTCTTAAGTGAAACAAAGAAATATCTTTATTAATACAGCAACGAGTGTAATAGTGACTTACCAAAAAAAATCCACCACAGTCAGTACTAAGATTATGGTGTATCATAGAAATGATCATCCTTGTTCCTTTACACCTACGCAGCCTTATCAGTGACGTGTAGAACATCAAATCATGATTAAGCGCTTCTTAGTAACTCATTCTCTGCAAATCTACGGGTGAAAAAAATATTTGTGTAAGCATTTCATCACAAAATATCTGATGAGCTCTAACAAGACAAATGATTAAGTTACAAAAATTTAGTTATTACGACAGTTTATCATAGGTTGATTGGCTCTAGATTTCAGTTTCTGTATGTAAGTACTACATATTTGACCACAAAACTATGTATCCTCACATTCTTTACTTTATGTTTCATTTTGAATGCAATTTAAATTACATGCCACATATATATTGACGAAATTATAAAGTGGGAAGCATTTACATTTTAAATTATGAAATTTTTCTTGGCCTCAAATTTTACAATAAGTATGTATACACCAAGGACTAGTAAAAGCTTTCTTTAATAATTCTCACTTTACCCATATAACCTGAAGACTAGTCTACAGATTATACCGTCTACGTTTCTCTCCGTCATATAATACCATATATGCTCTACGTTTTTCTCTCTTTTGTACCTGCAACAGTTTAACAAGAGCTTTAAAAAAGCCTCTGAATTCGCATTTTTCTTTGCACCAAAAATGACATTGCAGTACGTTTTTCAAAAGACACGAACGATTTGATTTACACCAACATGTCTATTTTATACTTGTTTCATTTTTCTCTGAAACAATACACTATGTATGTATATGTAGTGTGATTATTAAGCTAGTTTTTAACTTATATACAGTAACTTGTTTTTCACATTGCACTCCACATCGCATCATATCACCACGAATCGTTCAATATCCATTTCCATGAAATATAAGGTAATCTAGTGTGCTTCTGAACTGTTTACGGAAGGCTGCAGGTATCCTGTAGATGTAAGTCGTACCGTATCCATTCTCCTACGAAACAAGATATTATAGCAGGTCTCTGAACTGTTCTCTACAGGGTTTGAACCTGAGGTACCGCTTCTCCCTAACCAACGGCTACAACTATTGGTACAAACACTTCTCTGCGGACGAATTCTGTGAGTGCAGATAGAGCGTATGATTAGGACTTGAAACCTAATTTTTCAGTACATGAGTCTTGAAAGTGACTTTATTTTATATACATAAAATACTGTCCTTACTGTCTATCATTTATGAACATTATAATAACTTTTCATAACTCTTAATCAATACGTATAATGAATGACAAATAATGGAAGTTCTTAGCCCTGTAAATTTAAGATATTACCTCACTCACGTTCAAAGTTTCCTTCCAGCACAGGTCCATTTATTATGCTGCTTTCCCGTCAAATTAGGCGTGTTTGATCATAGTTGCAGTGCATTTGCGATATCTGTGAAAAATAGAAGTTCCTCATCTGACTCAGTAGAAAGAAAATGCACAAAGTAACCTCTGAAACTACAAAAAACATCATGTAAACTCGGGGTACGCATCCTAGCCACCTACTTGAGTATAACTTTTTTCTTTCAGATATATTACGCACAAACTTAAGTGCCATCGCGATTGAGCTGAGCATCTTCTTCCTCAGCCTACTTTGTGCTTGTGAGTACCCGTAAAATTCATTCATTTAGCGCGAGGACAGAAGCACTGACGCTTAAACTTTTTGCATTATCGAACATTTATATAGAAGAGGACGTTTTGAAAATATATCCACCAGTTGTTAGACAATCCGTTATTTGGAACTTGAATGATGCTTATGTATACAGTTCCTTTATCGGAATAAGATTTCGAAAACTAAATGAACAGTGAAGTAAATCAGGCTGCTTGCAGAAAATTAAGGCAAGATAATAAAAATCGTAGATTTTACGAGACCAGATAACTTGATGAAAATAAGTACGGGTTGGAGTCAAATCATAGTGTTTTTCTCTAATAAGCGCAGAAACAATGCTGTCAAAGCACGAGTGAAATGAAGAATTTGAGGCATGGGTATTCGTATTCACACATGTAAAATATAGAATTTTTTGTTTGGAAAAGAGACTGCTTTCGAGGCAGCACTGTAGCTTTAATTTCACATTAAAATCAAATCTTTGTTATTCTAGGATGTTTTCACATGGAATGAAATTTCAACCTGACATATACAGGGTGATCAAATAAAATTCAGGCAAAATATATTGAAAAAATTCTTCAGTACAGCAAAGTTAATGATAAATTTTCTACTGAAAATAGTATGAATGCAATGGGGCTTACATTTTCCTTTCAATGTTCAATAAATCCACCTCCAGCCTTCAATTCACGTTTCGACCCATTGGTAACCTGACTACATGGTGCATGACAGGTTTGGGGTGAGATATCTTCCCTACATTGCATAAGTTCAGCATTGAGAGCATCGACATTTTCTTGATTGAATGAATAGATTTTACTTTCGAGAATGCTCTACACACTGAAGTTCAAGGAGCTTAAATCTGACGAAGAAGGAGGCCACAACTTCAACCAGAAACTAACTATACGTATTGTTCCTATTCAGATTTTGAACAAAGTTAGTCGCATGGGAGATAGCCTCATTCTCTCGAAGAGTAATCTAGAGACAATAAATATTGTATAGACTAAATTAAGTAATCAAATTGTTCTTCAGTAAGTTCAGATATGTGTGCTGGTTTACCATTACCCCTTCTTCTATGAATATGAGAGGAGTTTTCTGCTCTGTCGAGGTCACATCATCCCAAACCCTTACAGAGGCCGGTTTTCAGACGCACTTTCACAGGGATGTAATCCTTATAGTTTTTGCGTCCATATAGTCATTTCGGTTGTTGTGGATTGCTTGCTCAGTAAATAATTTGCCAGCAGTCCACAACCCTGGAGGCTGAGTGCCATGCCTTAGTTTTTCAAGAAGAAGCTTTGTTCGACACAACCGTTTTTGATGTGAGTTCAGACAGTAGTTGAGCTTTATTTTTCTTTCAAGGTAATGGCTTAAGATTTTTTTTTCCGTACATCTCACCTGGTAATGCAGCTGACAGCAGCTGCTGGAGCGAGTTTCCTAATGCTTGTCTGTGGGTCGGTCGGTCCGAATATTTTATCGTGTAGTTTAAATCAGTTAGGGTGTTCTGACTAACCGATTTGAAGTGCCTCTTGTTTTTGGCATGCGCGATCATGTCTCTATAACGCATTTCAATACCTTATGAACGCCAATCTGACATGTGGGATCTCTTTCGATCTTTTTGCAAAAATCCTGCCATTATACATGCAATTGAATTGGGTTTTAATTGAGGTGCTTCAATACTTTATGTCGTTGAGAAAAACGCTGGCTCTGTCAAGTCTTATGCTTTTGTAGAACCACGAGTGGCAGACGTTTTTTTATGTTGAAAGAAGATAGGTTGAGATCACTTTTCACTATGGTTGTTATAGTTTTTTCGTTCACATTTATTTGATTTGTCATTTTCCTCATTGATCTCTGAAGGCTTCTTTTTAATTTTTTTTTCAAACGGCCTTGATCACTTTCTGGGTACGAACAGATCGTTGTTTGCTACTTCTAAGACGGTCTCAAGTTATGTCAAAGTCTTCACAGCTATTAAAAACATTATAGACGACTAATTTTACCAATTTTAAATGCTAAACCAAATAATGATTTGACATCATTGCTGTGCGGAACAGATGATGGCTACACGTTTGTTCAATTTTAAATATGAAAGTAATTTTAGAAATCAACCTGCATTAGTATTTTACCTAATGCCAACTAAAAAAGCTTTATCGTTCACTGTGATTAGAACGAGAAAAAAAGGAAGTTTCAAAATATTGTGTCTTCCTAACATGACCAATGGTTACTACAAACAACCGCTTATTGTGACCAAATTGGCTTAAACAGATTTCACTCTGAAATACAATGCTCTCTGGAGAATTGAAATATAATTTAGTGATTGTTTAACATTGTATTCTGAATGTGTGGTCAAATTTGTGCCAGACTTTTGTTAACTCATAAATGTTCTACTGGTGCACATGTACTTACTACGCAGATTGAGCCCCAGAAATGTCTCATAAAAGAATAAATTTAACATTGAATGGAAGGGTAGAAATTCTGGACAAAATAAATGTTAAGAGGAAAGAGAGAATTACGAAGAAACAATTGGCAGAATATGGTGAAAACCCATATAAACTATTGTCTACCTTATGAAGGAATAAAAGAAGCTACGCAGGGAATTTTTACGCGAAAAAAACAGAAGTGGAAATAACTTGCGAGTTGAATATGGACTCAAGAAGTTTTCTTGATCATGCTAAAGAAAGGTGTGGAGCACTATAAGCCAATAATAAAGGATTAAACTGAAGAATTTACCGTTTAGTTCAAGCGTTCAAATTTAATGCGCTGTCCGTTTACCATCGACACAAGCAACGAACTTTTTATGAACAATGTCATTAATACCCATGAGTTATTGCAAGTAGATATTGACCTTTATTATTGCAATGCTAATGCTGATTCCGTCGAATAGATTGCTGACCAATTGGCGCACGACAGGGATGGTGTTGAAACCGGTAATAATTAAGAAAAAAGGTCAAATAAATATAATGATAAAGAGAAAACCCTCGCGTTGACTGCCGTCACGGATGGTCGATTGAAGCATCGCTTCCGGGTCGAAGTCAAGAGTCGTAGTGTACATACCTACTGTATATCTAGACAGTGTGCTTGTGTATGCATTTCCTGTGAAGTGAAATGAAAAGGTTCTAGATTTCCACTAGGAAAGTGATAGAAAGCACCAAGTAAAAATTTTTCACCCAACGTGTAAGTGTATACACCAAACAAGCGCATAAACTAGATGAAAACTCTGACAACTTGATTTGCTGAAAAACCTCAAGACGCATAAACAAGTGTACATTTTTGCGTATGAACTTGAACATAAATCGATAAGTAGCAAATGAATACGCTTTATGAATCAGCCCCGGGAAATAAATCCTGGGGCATTTGCACAAAAATGATAAATGCCCCTCGTTTACGCTGTGCTGAATGTCACGCTCATGTACATGTAATCTGTACGAAGTTACCGATATACAGTCTAGTAAGATTTGGTATTAGCAGAGGTGCGTATACATGTGAGCTGCGCATTAAAGCGCATCAAAACTGTAGGGATGAAGTATATAACAAAGCCTTGTCTATTGTCGAGAGCGAGCGAGGCACAGGCCAAGGGTACCCCGCTGTGTCTTTACGACTTCTTTCCGGAGTAAAAGACGGGGCGGGTAGACCCTCACATTCTCAGGCTGAAACCCCCGTTGTCTCAGTGTCTGACTCCCCTTCATCCTCCCTCACATCTCACGAGCCTCCTTCTACCGCTTCACTCCTTCTCTCTACCCCTCACCCCGTCCTTCAACACCTTGCGCTCAACCATCCTCCGAGCCGGAAAGGGAGAATGAAAATAATGAAAATAGTATAGATCAGACAGTTGAGTTGAAGCAAGAAAGACCCAGTCCAGCACACGGCAAGAACAAGAAAAAGAAGGAAGTTTGCACANGAAAGGTGTGAATTCTTTCACCCAACCTTGTGCTGGAGGGCAGCGGATGGCCTTAACTGAACGAGGAGGAAGTGTAAATTTCTCCACCCCGTAGGGATTAAGACAACCGAAACACGGAAACGGTACATGCAACACAAAAAATTTTGCTCACTCAAACGCGTCCAACGCGCCTGCCCCAAGATAACCATCTCTGGCTGAAGCCTCCAAGGCACGGATATGCCGGAATGTCGAGTCAACTGTGAGTACTGCCACGGAAAAGGATTCAACATTTGCTGGTACAGGTGCACTACCTAGAGACCGGTAACTTTTGTAGATCTGTGGAAACACATAACAATAATACAGGAGCAGATGCTTCCCCTCCTGAGAGACAGAAGAGGAATAACTCCGATGCCGAAGGCTCAGGTCTGCACATGTCGTATAAACTGCCAAACAAAACTATATATAGCAACATACTGAGCT
The DNA here is from genome assembly GCA_014899125.1 of Orchestia grillus. Lineage (NCBI taxonomy): Eukaryota > Metazoa > Arthropoda > Malacostraca > Amphipoda > Talitridae > Orchestia > Orchestia grillus. The sequence continues at coordinate 9,289 of VOMN01030338.1, forward strand.
GCAACATCGAAAGCTTGAGTTCATATCGCAAAAAACATGAAGTGAACATGTTGCGAGAAAGAACACTTCTTGAAAATGCAGAAATTGTCGCTGTCGTAAAGGCCCATTTCACTGAAAAAGTACCGGACGACGAGGTGGAAATGAAGGGATTTACCCTGTTTAGAGACTATTACAGGGCATAATGAAAGGTGGAGTCACTCTATTCGTCAGGAGTGAAAGAGCAGCCCGCGCAGTCGTCCTGACAGCAGGCTCTTATAGGGCTGTGGAATACTTAGTATTGTGTCTCAACCACCTGAGACTTGCCCTCGTCCTTATCTACAGACCTCCCTCGTGTGAAATCTAAAACTTTGAACCTGTGCTGTCTTGCATCAAGGACAAAATAGAGGAAATAAAAGCCTCCCTATCGACGCTAAATATGATGGGGGATTATGATTTCCCTTCAATGTGTTGCACTACAGGAGTGAACGGAAAATGCTTGGTGTCTATTTTCTTCTTGATGAAATGAATACTAAATATTAATTACTAATTTACTTAACTGGTAGCGTGATTTCGAGTGGTCTTAGGCACGTGTTTTTATATGCTCTGAGGGGTTAGTTGAAACAACTGTCTCGCTCTTATAATAAATTAAAAACAAATGCGAATATGTCCTTGGGAGCATCCGGAGGCTACAAGCCAACGAACAACCAAGTACATCGACCAACCCACTGGCGTCTCCTGCCTGAAGGCAATGTGGTAGCTCTTACGAGCGAGAACCAAATTCCAATACCATGTAGGGGATTAAGTCGATTCCGACTAAAGGCGTGATCTCTGAACGATCGGCACTTTATACAAGTACTGAGTGCTTCTAACGAGCAGACTATACGGAGATAACTCAATATTAGGACACATTAAACGCATTAAGTACAATATCGAACCCAGTGACTCCTCCCTGTAGCTCCCTTTAGACACAGATGAATTCTCGATGTCGTCTATCATTCTCGTGCACGATACTGCCCCCTGCTTTTTTCTCGACCGTACGTCGCTCTCTTCTGCCCACTGTTCTTTGCCAGAGACCCTTTTCATTCCAAATTCCGCGAACTTCCAGATCATCCTCCATCGTTCTCCTGTCACTATGCTGCGGCTTCAATGGGCTATTGGGGTCAGCTAACCACTGCTCTGGCCCGGGGGGAGGGGAAATTGGGGTCAGTAAGGCCCCGTGATTTCCCAATGGGCTGTCCAGTGGGAGAGGCATGCGTCTCAATTATCACTGGTTGCAATTGTTGCCGCGCCTCTGGGCCTCGAGCGCCCGGGTGGGTCTCTTTGGCCTAATTGGGGTTTGGGAGCGTCACCAGATCGGCTTTTCATTCAAATATAGGCCACCGTGGCCGATGCTCAATAGTTTAATATTATACATCCCCCTTTGCTTGTCGAAGAAAAATGTTCCACATTGTTCTAGAGCCTCCATGTTAAGCAAAGCGCCTGGCTGCAATCCCGTCAGCTGAAGCTGTTTCGTGCCTTTGCTCTGTTGTCGTTTCGGGGGTCGTATGAAGGTACAACGGTTCCAGCCTCTGACTCGGTGTCGTCAGTGTGTTGCCTTGCCTGATCCCGTTCCTGTCCGGTAGATGCAGGCGCTTATCGCGGTTAATATAGGTCTTACCTTTGTGTCTAACGATGAATTCTTTGTCTCTGATTGGCTCCTTGATCAAGTAATAGGCGTACGTATTACGTGAGCTTATGACCCCCGTGGCTGTAATGATCTCTAAGTGCCCTTGATTTCGGTGGCTGATGATCTTGCGGCTTAGCAAGTTCATGGTGTCCCGTGAGAGTCGTGGTCCTGCACGGGGTCGGAAGTGGACTCGCAGTTCCTCGCTGGGGAGGATCGTTGGCACCGTGGTCCAGTCGATGTCGTTCTCCAGGTCGACCTCACCACCTCCGGGCGTCAGCAGGACGACGTCATAGTTTGTACTTGCCACATACCTCACGATTTGGCGGAATATATAGGCCGGCTTCTGAGCCTTTATTGTATGTCGAACACGCTCCCCGCGCTCTGAAAAAAAAAGAAAGAGAGAATTAGTGACCATGAATAAAACTTTCTTTTACTAATGTGGCCAGTACAGAAGAAAAATATTTTGATTATCGTTAGCGGGCTGTTCCACCTGAAAATAAAGTAGCATTAATTTACTTGCTACGGGCCTTATCAACCTTGTGCAACGTATACTTCGAATATCTATGCTTCTTGCGACGTTTACATTCCCTTTCGTGCATAATCACTGCATAACTTGATCATGCATCGTTCACAACTTTACCTTTAGTAGTTAACACCTGAATTTGTTTTTACCTTTTACCAATCAAAGTAATCACATGATGATGGAATGAAGTCTTATTCTACATGAAATCACGTGCACGTACAACTACCTGATCATACGATGAATACTTAGGTCTAATGACGGAGAGTGAAACTAGTAATACCTCTACGGTTGTTTTCGTCTTAATGCCGGCACCGGTTTTTGAAGTTTCCTATGTTCCTATTGTTTCCATTGTTTCCATAGCTTCCACCTCGAGGATTTTCATTACTCGCTTCTCGTAGCTTCATTAAATTTTCAGCCCCTGCAACCTTATCGCAGGTGACCCCTTATCTCAATCCCTTCCTATCGGAGAAAGCAATAACATGTCGTCGTGCGAGGATCATGCCGCTAGCAGATTATAGTCATCACCTCCCATCACTTCATAGGGTCTCGTTCTCCTAATTATAAGTCAATAGTGACTTCCTGTTACCGAATTGCTGTTGGTCACACCATGGGCTTACCAACATTGGAATCTCCTGAACCGTTAATCCGACAGTTAGCCCCCTGCTACATTCTCGCAGGTAGCGACGCCTCTCAATCTTTCCTATTGAAAACCATCACAATACCTCCGTAGTATCATGCACATACTGCCGGCTAGACTATAGTCATCACCTTTATCCATCGCTTCATAGGGTGCCCTTCCACTACTCATTTGTCGACAGTGACTGCCATAATTCTAGTACCATTGTTAACATCATGGGCTTACCAATACAGGGGTCTTCGAATTTAATTCGTGTTTGATTTTATTTTCAAAACGGAAACGATTCTGGTACTCTCCGGGGCCCGTTACCTGCGCCTTAATATTTCCTTCCGACCTTCGCCTCGTACATTATTTCATGGCCACTTCACGCATTAAATTTCCTCCCAATACAAATTTCGTTGACGTAAGCAATTGTATCCCTACCCCGTTTATATAACACCTCGAATCCGACGCCTGCATAATCATCAACCTCCAACATCTTAAAAATTACTCCATCAAGACGCTACTTAATTTCTGTTCTTTTCTAAATGCTAAACGTGTGCAAAGCCAAATTTACTGATACTCTTATTTCGAAACTTATTTTATTCGCGGGCGCGCATTAGCTACGTTTTGGCTTTCTATTCAAACATCGCTCGTATTGTCTAACCGTGTGGCCGACTCGCTCCTCTCTCGGCCAGTAAGGCAAGAATTGTTGGTTTTACTACATCCTGTGTTGGAGAGAGATATCGCTACTCCCTGACTCTGAGCACATCACTATGTACTACGCCATCAGCCAGTACACTGTTGTCTATGAAACTCTGGCAGTCGCTATCAACGGTGGTGACTGCCAGAATGCTTGTTGCGCACTCTTTCATTATAATCTCTACAATCGCTTTCTGGCAACAAGAGCTCTCCATGCCTCAGTTCTGCGGTTACTATGGCCACCTGCTTCAAATTTTTCGGCCGCCCGTGCTATTGTGTGGTTTCGGAGCTCTCATGGTCATCCGCAACCCATAGGCCCATGCTATGTGATCGCCTCCTGATTTACAGAAAATTACGAAACGCATGTCTCATGCGTTAATATAGAATATTCTAAGCGCACTTCAACTACGACAACGTAAGCAAACATTACGCTGCCGTCTAGAAACTGTGGCAATCGCGCACTACTGTTGTCCCGTGTTTCACTGCCAATTCACAACTATCAACCCGAAATTATGCATCCTGTTTCATGACACTTGATCAGTAGAATCTGGGACTCTCTAATTCTCTGTGTCATCTCTTTAAAGCTCCACCTGACTGACTGCTCATAAACCACCAGCAGACCGTTACTTATGGCTCATACAATTGCATTCCTACGCGCTCTATACAGAAAGGAATTTATATGACCAGTGTTCCTTCATGAATGGAAGCGTGAGGCACCTTCTCAGAGTGATGTGCCTAACGTTTTAAGTTGATGTCATTTCGAGCGACATCATCTTACACTGAGGAGCTTAATACAGAAGAAAATTTTCCCCGCGCAATCTTTCATTCACGATCTCTACCTTGAATACCTTGACGGTGTTTGGGCCTTCAAGCCCGGGCCACACTGTGGTGCCGCCGCTTTGTGTGCATGGTGAGCCTTCGCATATCCGCGAGCTGTTGAATGAGACCGTTTACCTCTGCCGTTTGCTGATAGTGAGGCAATGGAGGCCTATCAGGGATAGTTTGTAGGAAGTTATCCACCTTCTTCTTGAAGACGTCCAGGGCACCATTGAATTCTCTCAGACTTTTAGGCAGAAAGTTGAAGGTTCTGGGTCCTATCACCGCAAAGGACTGTTCATGTATAGTCCGAACGCTGCCAGCCGCCCTCGCATTGAACGTCGGAACGTCACATATCTTGCCAAAACGAATGTGCTGCTTTGTGCGCAGCCTTATTAAGGTACACAGTAGTAATTGGATATTCGTATAGTATTTTATACCTTACCGCACTTAACAGTCTACCAGTCAGGAACTCACTCATTGTTAAAACTGTTGGGCACCTCCTTGATTCACTGTTTTGCTGAAAATGATTTTGAACGCTGTGCTTGCACGCTCTGAGTGTTGCCACTCGGGAGGCTTGGGGTGCGCTAAGGATTGTGAGTGGCAAAGTGTTCAGCGCCAGGATATATGTATATTAAAAATTCGTGGTACATGGGTGACCACGAAATGTTGTGAATATGATGGCTGACTATTGTAGGATCATTAAACGTGATAGTCCTCAAATTGAACACTCCAGGTAAAGCTCCAAACGTAAATTTTCACCTTAACCTACACACAATTATAGCCGTATCCTTTGTAAAAACATAATAATATTAAATAAACATTCTATTTGTGCCCATTTCTTTCATTTTTCGTTGTACTTTAATACATGCAACTTTTCTTAAAATAAGCACTGTTACTGTTATGTAGTATTTTTCATATTTTTTAAGAAAGCGAAAATCCTACAGTTCTTAAACTTGACGTGATAGAAAAAACAGAGTCCAGTTTTGGATTCAGTACTCAAAAACTCCTTATTAACAACTATCAAACCTAACTCAACAAAACGTGTATTCCCCAGTGAATTATTAGCGCCAGTTATGCCCCAAAAGTCGAGTGATCAATATAATAATCTCTTTGAGATATCCCTCAAGAAAGTGGACTTTCTGAGTCTGAGGAGTCTGAGTTTAGCCGCGGTGGGGAGTGGTAGCACCCGTGAAGCGGTTGCCTTGTTTTCTCAAAATGTGAGGGAAACACGATCTTACACGACA
>VOMN01030349.1:0-29138 GCA_014899125.1 Orchestia grillus
TTAATGCTCGGCAATCCTACGACTTAGAGTACGGGAAATCATGCCCACGTATTCCGATGCACAAAGTGCACAACTGTATTAATGTATCAAGGATATCTGCATCTTAAAAGGAAGCCTAATTTTTAACTTAAAAAACTACCCAATTTTTTGCCTATTGACCAGTATAATTCTAAATTTATCATCACTTACATATTTTCCTAACAATTCTATTGGTTGCCTAGGACGATCTCTCTCCATAGGCCAGAACACGCTATTGAAGGACAATTATGACAGTGCAATCAGGATCTGAGATATTCTGACTGGGACTGCAATTTTTTTCTGATCGATATGAATTGTGAGCAGAAAAGTCTTCATGTCTATATCGAGGACTCAGTATTCAATCGTAACAAGTAGGGAGCCCAATTTACTTGACAATAGTATCGATGTATTGAAGATTAAAATGTCACTGTAGTGCTCGAGGTTAAAGACCGATAAGGTTGTAAGAAATTTCTGTTTTCACGCATTTTATGAGCCAAAGTAGGTATATTAAAAAAAGTAACTCCTTTGCACAACATGATTTACCTTAATAATCCCCAGGAAAGTTAATGTTCTGCACATTATTCATTTCCAATAATATATAATTTACTTTCTTCAATTGAACTGTAGAATACCTCTTCATTCATTTCGTCTTTTTTTCAGCGGTCCAGTTTTTGCGCTCAAAATTCTCGTCCAACTCCCCTCAACGCTGTCTCGGAGCCTCGGGGCTTGAATGGCCTTCGGTAGGCTCTTGACTTCAGCTCATGCATGCGTGGCTCAACATCAGGAGGGACTGAGTACGCTCAGCTTCTGCCCCGCCCACTTTGCATGCTGAGCCTGGGCGATGTCATGTGCCAACTAAAACTAGCACATAAATTCAGGTGTTTTAGTGTACAAATTTTCAGCGATCCGTGACACCAGACATAGAATGAAAAAATTAAGGTCTTCTACGATATTTGATGGACCAACTTGAGGCAGTATAACGAGTCGCTCTATGTTATTTAGGACGGAGTACCACCATTTCGCCTTACTCCAGGTAGTACACCTGAATGTTAATCTGAGGATTTATAGATTTAAGAGTTAGAATAAATCTGATGATTCTTCAAATTCCTAATCGTTTAATTAAAGAATGATCACAACAGGAAGCCCAATGCGTCAAAGCTAACAAAATCGACAGAAAAGCAAAATTAAAATAATCCTATATGATCGCGACAACTCGCGACTGTGATCGTAAACTCTGTTTCTTTACCTGATGTGCGGAATGAAAGCGTATTACGTGAATGTAAGAAAGAGGAATTCAGTTAAAAAAAACTATCACTACTCTTTGATATGAAGCCCTCCTGCTGGTTTGCCTTGGAAGTTCATCAGAAATTGCATAGCTAAGATGTTCCATGAAACTGCCGAATTTGAATTGGGGAACATTTTCTTGCTTGTAGTTTGAAGAGCCTATCACGTTTTCTATTTCTCTTCACTTCACTTAATAATTTCATTTCAGAATACTTACGTGCGGTGTGTAGCGGAGTACTCTACGACTGAGCAACGAGTTGTCATCGTGAAGACCTTCTATCATACCTAAACGGAGAAAGTTAGCGGTGAACTAGTCTAACACTTCGTACAATTTAAAGGAGAAATGAAGCACCGAATAAGTCTTCGATTATTGGAATAACAATGAAGCTTAAAATATCTGATTTTGAAGCAAGGGATAAATTACCAAGCCGAAAATTTTCTCATCAAGTAGAGTATGAGTAAATTGCTGTAGCACGATACGGTGTCACCATGAGTCCCGCCATTTTTCACAGCAGTTGGGCATCCCGACCATCTGATCTCATCCATTTTGTACATAGATCTTCAAATGAGTGAGTAGAAAATTTCGGAATTGAGCCACACATTCGAGAAAAAGTTGTAGGAAAGTTCTAGAAGCGCTGAAATGTAGACTCAATACGCATGTATAATTAGCTGAAGTTGAGTTCCAGGCCGAAAATAAACACTTAACTTATTTCTAATGTGGAAAATATAACTCTGTCTGTAAAAAATCGCTTTAATTGTTCGCTTTTAATTTCGCACAAAATTTCTGACGTAAATCAATTAGTCTGTGTTAGGAGATCGAAGAAAACGTGTCGTAGGCTCGGCCATTGTCAAGGGCTAACTACGCTTAATTAATGCGGCACTGATATAGACCCACGAGGGGTTTAACCTCGTTTTACTAATCTGTGTTATTTTATTAACTTTTGACTTTTGGAAGCGAATTTTTTAAAAGAAAAGTGAGGTTTTGACTTCCCACCAAAAGAAGGAGATATTTGAACTCCTGAAAATTATTTTAATCTTTGTTATAATGAAACTGCTTTTCCATGAACCTCATGAACGTATTTATTTTCAAGTTCGACTGTGGTTTTTGTTTGTATATGATAATGATATCATTTAACTTTAGTGTATACACAAGCAGCGTATAGAAAAAACAGAACACAACTTATTATTGGAAATCCTTTCCCGTTTGATAGGTTAATTTTTGAAGTTGTTTCTTGAGGTAAATATTAGATATTTATCAGAGCGACCGTAATGTAAGTTGACAGAATTTAAACGTGTTCTTTGAATGAAATTTATTGGCTGTGCGCGAAATTCCTATGAAAGTAATCGCATCAACTAAGAAGTATTCAACAACAGTGCCGGTACTTTCTTTTATGCGATTGTCGTGATCAATTCAGGCTAAAGTGAGTTCACTCACAGACCCACAAGTTTCATGAGAATAACTTTGGTGTATTTTTATAGAAAATTCCGGAAAATAGAACACTGGGTATGTTTTCCTGCCGTGCATTTTTGCCTAAAATCTAATACCTCCTCAACGAGTTGACATGTTAGCATTTATTCATGATCACCAACACTAAGTTAAAGTTCACCAATATTAATTTTAGCACTTCTGTTAGTAAAGCACATCCTAGCACCTTCCCTTTAAAACAGGTTGGTGGATTATTATGAAATTTTTCTAACTTGAGCTACTTCATACGCTTTATCACCATGCTGGAACGATGCGTAATGAAGCCTCGACAGAAAATACCTCCTTCTTAGTTAGACATTCGTGCGGGGCATTAGATGCAGGTTCTCCCCTTAGGCAGCGACCTGTTCACAGGAAGGCATACCAGACTGCAGCTGCGCTAGGAATGTGAATTTCACCTCGCTGGTAGGCTCTTTCTGTTGCAAGCTATTTTCAACTTCACGACACAATTTTATTAACTTGATTAGCTAAGGATACCATGTTTTTATTTCCACATAATTTTCACGTATTCACGCTAGCTATTTCAAAAGAAATCAGTTTTGATTGACGACTCAATGAGCCCAGTGAGTCTATCTTAATCATCGCTCATTGCCGTTCTTAGAAATACTTTTTATACTTATATACAATTCGTGAAGCATCGAGTTACCATTTCATTACATAAGCCAATCTTAAACAAAACAAAAGGTAGGAATAAAACTAAGGAAACCTTTCAATTAAAATTACACTGATACTGTATTTTCCAGTAAGATAAAGAGAAACATAGATAAAATGGTTCATTAGATTTGAGCGCAGAACACTTCTCTAGCCAGACAATGACTCTTCAAAGTCAGAAATACCCTAAATTCAGAGTGTTTCACTTTACTTCCATTTTGGAAGAAGGCCCTCTTGGGCACCCGGTGCGGAGGGTAACCTTGGCACCATCTGGCGCCTCGCGAAGACCTAATCCGTCACCCCCGGGTAGGCATAATCTCCCGATGGAGCTTTGCAAAGGAAATAAAATTACGGTGAGAAGGGCCAAAAATGACAGCTTGAGGAATTCTGAAAAGAGTTGAGGCACCTTCAATTGTAGTTTATTTGTTGGCAGATGAATTATTTTTAGGAGCTGTGAGGACCAGATGACGTTGTTTGCACGTCAATAGCGAACTGGAATGTTTCTGTGCCGAGCAAATAGTCATCTCTAATGTTTAGTATCGCTCAATTGCTGGCACTGCAAATTTTTTATTGAATAGAGTAAGACCCTGAGTTCTGTAGGTCGAACTATTGTTTAGGTGTACCATACAGTTTATATTATTGCGGATATTTGTTTATATTATTGCGGATAAAAAATTAATTGAGGTAGTTATACCTGAATAATTATGTGTCGATGATTGTATTATACGTCATTTTAGCTAGAAATAAATTGATCATAACTCCCTTTATTTGGAGATTACTTAGAAAGCGTATTAGTTGGAGCTTGGTGCTCGGAATTAATTACAATTAATTTGTTAAGGGTGCTTATTTTCACTTCGAGAATTCATAAATATTCACTTTTTATGAACTAGGTATATTGTAATGTACGTACATGCATTGTAAGATGAATATTGTACATGCATTGTACTATGAGTTTGAAGTCCACGTACAGCATCAACTGCTGCAATGAGTATTGGTGTCATGGGAATAACATTTTGCAAGGCAAGATGATGGCAAGTGGACTGAGTTCTGAAATCTTTCCTTTCTATAACAAAGGAACGTACCTTGCAGGCAGCGTTTCAATCGGACAGTCTACTTCCGTTAGATTTGTCGCAGCAATTGTGAGATGGTCATGTTGTTCTTACTTGGGTGCACTGATTATGTACAAAGAAAATTTCTTCAAAGATGTCACGATATGCATATACTCGTTCGTATGTTGATTCACGGACAGATGGCGCCCCAGCGACTGCGAGCAACCGGCATATGAAAAAAGAGACCATTTCTGGGGCCAAAAACAAGTAGTTACCTGCAGTTACAAATTCTAAATTCAGAGCCTTCGGCATTATCGTGAGTTCAAAAGGTTCCAGTAACCGTTAGCAAAGATAGGGAGCGCTATGGATTGTTCACGTACCTCTGAATTTTATTAGGGAAACTTTTAGCTCAACGCTGAAGTAAGACGTGAAAAGGTTTTATTTCGCGGGTCGAAAATACTTTTTATTCGAGCGTTATTGCAATCGGTGTGTTATTCGTTGATTTATTGTTGACGGGGGTGCTCTCATAATTGCTGAAATCAATGATGCCGAAGGATCCGTTGCTAATTTTCATATCAAACAGCGTGTACATTATCATAAATTTGATTTTTGATTATGTCAGGAACTCTTTGCATTCTGGTAATATGAATAGCATTCGTTTTTTATCAACTACATCGAGTTTAGAAGCTAATCTTAATATCCATTTTGACTATTTTTGAATGCCTTTTACGTAGTGCAATTCTTTAACGTCGTGTTTTCGATTAAGAAAAAATGAAACATGGTGAAGGGCATATGAAAGAGTTTTTAAATTTATCAAATTTTAAAGGGATACCATATATCAATTGAACAATTTGGAACAACTCTTTTTAAAACATATGAAAAGAACGTATACCTACTTTACACACCGTATATTTGAGTAGCGACTCTTATGATGGACTAAGATAAGGAGATAATACTGATTTTTATAGGTGTTTAATAATATTAGTGTGTAACCAAATTTCCTTTTTCTTTTGTTACGGGGTTAAAGCCATAATTTCCCATTTCTTTGTAACTGAGCAGAACAGAATAAAAAAAAGAAATTTAATGCTAGAATTATGCTTTTGCGGTGAGGCCTACAAAGTTTCAAATAAGCCATTTGTCAATATAGAACGAGTAATAAACTATTTTGAGAATAATGTAAATGCAAAATTTAAATAGAATAAAGAACATATTTTTAATGTTTTGCAATGAAAGGAGTGAGAAAATAAAACTTAGATGCCAGAAACAAAAATCGTGTTACACAGTGCGATGAGAGTCATTTCTGGTTGGTAGATTTCATCAGTAAATGACATGTGAACGAATGAAAAAATAGAAACAAATTTCAATCACGAGATGAGAATTAATCCTCTTGGCATTTTCTTAGTGAATGGAAGCGATTAACACAGTGATATTTGAAAGGTAAATCTTTGCTGCAAATAGGATAGGAAAATAGTGCAAAGAGAATAAATTATTCTAGATTTTTCTTACAGAATTCATTTGAACTCGAACATAAAGGGAAAATTTCAAGGTAGTTGTGCTTAAATTTTGGTTTCGTAAACCTAATTATCATCCGGTGATTTAGATGGATCAAGCCTGTAAGGTTTCGTCGAGGAAGAAAGCCCATTAATTTACAAAATAACAAATTGACTTCAAGCAATGCTCGAGATTATAAATTCTCAGACTGCTTCGTGATGAGAGGTCCTCGAACAATGCAGACTTTCAACAGCAGCACGAGTCATTGAACCTCGGCACCACATTGTAGTGGCAGTAGACTTTAGAATCGGAATACAGAATCTGGGATCCGTTTCGGCATCCATTACTTAGTACCGTTTCTCGAACATTCAAAGTACTCTACTCGTGTTTAAGCCTAACCAGTAGGTTCACAGCAACAAATGAGCATCTCTAACACAAAGTTGAGTCAGAGTAGTCGCGCTGCCACGACCGTTTCTCAAATAAAGGCGCCAGCGTCAGGTTTGCGTATGACTAAGACAACCTCGGCAGAGCGGGTTTGGTTCTTTCTAGACGCACACCGTTACTTGAATAAAACGCGACTGCAATGGAGTTTTCCTTCCAGTTATAAAGAATGAATCATGAATACTGAACTCTATCGATCACGAGTTCCCTGCCGGAGGAAGTAGTCACAACCAATTATCGAAATTATCAATTTCAAGAAGAATGACAGGAGACAACATTTTTGAAATTTTGGTGAAGTGATGAGAAGGAGCTTTTAACCAGTACTTGTGTAGAATCATACTTATGTTTTTAGGAGTATTTTGTTCTTTGAGTATTAAACAAAGCTGCAAAAAATCTACTTCATACATAATTTGGATCGTGTGCTGTATTTAAGAAGCTTGTATAATGCGTAGAAACAAAATTAAAGTAAAATTACAGGGAAAACAATTCCGTGCTCATGCTGCTACACATTCAAAAGTTGTGCTGGCCCGGTAATTTTAGTTTTGTAGAATTCCTATAAGTCAACTGAAGTTTTCTAAAATAAAGTTAAATTTCAGAAGCAGCGATTCCTTACTCAACTTATTTCACATTTAGAAATCGCACTAGCCAGTCGGTTTCGTTAATGTACAAATGCTACGAGTCATTGAAGTCTTCTCGTCGACTATGCCACTCAACATCAATGCCACACTCCTGAACGGCGCGCGCCACCGACTAGCCTGTTACTCCAGTTACATGGTCTTCTTCTTCTTGAAATTTGCGCTGGCAAGCAATTCCTGAAATTCGAGGGCCTAAATTATAAATACTAACCACCTCCCAGACAATATAATATAAAGGAGAAGTACCTTAAGGGAATTCTACTGTTTTTCCTCTTCGTGATGAGAGGTCCTTGTGATTTGTTTTCATTACGTGTGTGTTTAGGTATAGTTTAAGAGTCCCTAGGGCTAATTAAACCTAAGGATTACTCAAACTAATGAAACCAATTTAACATTTGTCAGGTACAAGCAAATAATTCCTTTTCAAGATCTCTTATTTTAAGGACACCCTTTTGAAATATATTCTTGAGCATCTTTAATATTCTAGTTTGTGTAGCAAACCTTTATTAGGAAACTTCTGGATGGCGACATGAGAAACCGACATGCATACATAAGTGGCATTGAAATTGAAGAGACGTACATCGAAGTACTGAACTTGGAAGATCGCAGTAGCTGTTTTCGCAACAGTACACGTCATTTTAAACGCCAAAGGCTTAATGCAGCTGGTCAGAAGATGACGTCACGACCAAGCGTCACTAGAAAGCGCCACTCGTGTTGCTCCGGAAGAAGCTTTAGCTGACTTGCCGCTGAGCTTCATGGTCAGGGTTGTGGAGCTATCACAGGTCTCGAGGGAGCGCGCGACGGCAACACTCCGTCAGCAGTGGAGGCATCTGGAGCTCCTGGCCCTCCATCTCGAAGGTACAATTTGGAGCCTGCGGAAGTTCACACTTCATAACGACTGCAGGCGTTCCTTAACGGTTTAAGTTGCTTTTGTAAACTCTCTAATAATAGTACACGAAGTTCATTCTTTTTTCCTTTGTTTTTTAGCTAATACACATTATGGTAAATTTTGACACACCGGTAGCAGTCTACTTACAATTGCGTGTGGTCGCAGCTCTTTTTCCAGTTCGATCAGCTTTTCATTTGTAAGTTCTTCAGATTCTTGGTCAAGACTAGAGGGACGTCAAGCCCGTCAGTCGAAAGGAATATCGACGACTGCCCGTAGTGAGTAATCTTGGGTGTCCCTCTACAAACGTGAGTTATCTACCTTCTTGTTTGAGAATGGAATTCTGGAATAGTTTTGATCAGGTGTCTGAGTGCCTTGAGCACGCGTCGTAAACTACTAGTAAAATGCGGAGAACAGTAGCTACATATAGCTCTTCGTAATAGTGTACTTGCTGAATATTACCTGAGCAATAGTCATTTCCTATAGAACACGTGTGAGTCGATAAATTATTTAGGGCAATTCGGGTCTGCGAGTGTAAGTTAAAGAACACTTTCGATTACCGTACAATCGAAACAGTTTTGGTTCCTCAACTTCACTATTACAATAAACCTAAGAATAAGGTTCATTTCTGTCATCAAATACAACGGTACAAAGGCTTTCGAGGAAAAATGTTCAATTCGTTTTATTTCATTAGTCAAGTCTCATTTCATTCGACAAGGTCTCAAAAAATTATGTTAAAATTAAATTTTTTTTACCACTTTTCTAACGCTCGTGGTGGTAAAAGTTGTGATACGACTACTTGAGGGTTTCTTTTCCTATCATACGAATGGCGTAAGCTTCTCGGTGAGTTGTTCTCAATTGCGTACGCTATTGAAAATTTATGAACATAATGGAAGCTGGAGAGTTGCTGATTTTTAATAGAAATTAATATTAATCCCCTTAAATCTTAATCGATGAGTAACGGTGGATCTTACGTATCAGTCATATTAAAGGGAGCGATAGTGCGATCAAGGATCTTAGGTAAACAGAGACACGTTCAGGTTCCAAAATACTGAGCTACGAGTACGTGCACATGAAACTCAATTTACATACTGAGAGGAAGTAAGTTTTTGAGAAAGTTGTGTGTGCCGTACGTTTGTCCCAACACCAACACGCAAATATGCATCACAAATGTAATATGACTCTCTTTTCGAAGTCGTGTGGCAGTACGAGACAATGCGTGTTGAGTGTCACTTACTGCTTAAATATATTTTTTTTCACCAGAAAGTTTAACTTACTTTGATCGCACTTTCGTTCTTCAGATTGGCTGAGAATAAATGAAAAATTCAAAAGAATTTCTTAAAGATTCAAGTTCTACCTAACTCTAACAAGTTTTGTCTAGTCAAGTTCTATCTAACTAAGCTTACATTGGTACCGTTTGTTCTTTATGTCGATATGGCTCTACATGAAGAAGATATCATTGAAGCCAAATACAATTTATCAATCTAGCAAGATGAAAAATCACGTTTTGTGAAGAGCGTTTTTTGCACAGGATTACACGTATCCATGCACATCCTGACATGTTGCCTACCCCTGCAGCACTGAGCTGAGCTGATGAGTATATGTTGATACACCCAGGTGGGTCAAAAATTTTCTGAGTGTGCTTTCAAGTAATGCATCCCATTTGTACTCTCCTAATACTTCAGTAGGATGTTGGAATTACGACTGAGAAAACTAGACTTGATTCATTTGAACGAATTGGTTTTTCCAAATATTGAAAGAGATAATGTTAATATTTCAGCCCTTGTGTTTTCACTAAAATTGTATAGTGGGATATTAAGAAGCAACAAAAACTAATCGACAGTATCTCGTTTGGGAGAAAACAAAACTCATAACGTAGCTATTACGTAAACAAATGTAACAAACTATATCCAAGATGAATTGACATAGCGTACTTTGTTGCACATCAATAACAGAAAAATTCATGTTTCTTGGGACGAAAAAGTCATTTCAAAATGTGTTGTAATAAAAATTTATCATGGAAACTAAAAGGCAACCTTTTGACTATGCCATCTATCCATGCATGCAAATCTAAATTTAAAGTCGTCTAAGACCTCCAGTCTACGTATACTGCTTGATGGCTTTGGCGTCACAAAAGATTCTTAATACACCGCACAAAGCCTCAGTCTATGAGTGTAGGCTGAGACTGTAAGAAATAAAAACAGCTGCAAAATTTGATGGTTATGAAGGGACTAGGGATGACCCATCGCACATTAAAGTATCAAACACATACATCTGATGAGACTAATAAAGCGTGTTGATGTGTTGCAACTTTTAAGTACTCAATTGACAAGAATAAAAACATTTTCAAGGAACGAAGGAGTTGAGAGTTGAGGAGTACAGTATATTCAAATTTACTTCTGTACGTTCAAGAGACAATATGGTCTGCCAGAAATAAACGGAAATACGCCGGCATTGTAACTGTGAGTCCTGTCATACGAAAAAAGAAAATTAGTAATGAGGAGGACAAAAAAGCACTTTCCTGGAAGTGACAGTACAAAGCGCACAATGTTGTCCGAGTGCGGTGAGACAATGCTGTTCAAGAGTGGTAAAACAATAGAAACTTTCTGTGAATCAAAAGCCTTGGCAGGATGGTGTGACCCTGCACAAACCGATACCGAAGTGTACTGATGCCCGCTACAAATTTTGCTGACAGTTTAAAAGATATCTAACAGAGTGGGTCGCTAGGATATGCCTTCACTTTACACAAAAAATTATTGTTGTCCTGTAAATTTCTTCGGATCTTTCACAAGAAATCCTTTCCAATATTTGACAAAATACTCTACCATGGAAATGTTTAGGAAACGTTTTGACTCAATTTTCCCTCAGATTTCATTAGTCGCCATAAATGAAATGAGATTCATTAGATTTCAGTTGTTTTGTTAAGCAAAATAATTTACTTAGGTTGTGGTTTGAACTGCAAAATTTTTACGCGCTCGTCGTGCACAAAGTCTGCAGACATACGCATTATATGTATTAAGTATCATTTATAATTTTGTAGTTGTAATCAAACACATTAGGCTGAGCCCCTTTTTATTGTCACAAAATTCTTTCCCACAAATTACTCAAAATTCTGCCAGTTGTGCATACAGTCAATTATCACCATCACTCTTTGCTGAATGTAAATTAGTACAAGTAGCCAAAGCAATCTCTGAAATTTGCTACTCCGATGCTGATTCTAGAAGTATTTTCAACAGGAGTTGATGCAACTATTATTCCTTTAGCTACTTGCTGGTGCGGCGTTGAAGGAGAATGTGAAATCGACCAAGCCTATCGACCGCTGGTTGCTGTTAACACTGAGAATCGGTAATTTTTGCCATAACGCCTTTCTTTTGCATATTCATTGTTGATGATTTTTTACAAGTAAGGTGAAGCCAAGTCCATAGAGTGTTGTAATTTAGTTAGCTCTCCCCCGGCATCAAAATAGAAGATCGAAAAACTTCTACATATTAGTTGAACAACAATTTTAAAGCCATATAATAAAGTACATTACCTCTCCAAAGCCGAAGAATTCACTCTCATATTTTCGATAACATTTTCCCAAAATTGAGAGATAAAATCGGATGTCTCCCCAGTTGCATTCTCGAAAACTTTGTTCAGGTTGATATTGAACTAGTGGTAAAATCTACGGTAATTACGTTTCATTGTTAAGTTTAGCTGAGCTCAGATTTTTAAATTCTGATTATATAATTATTTTTACACGTGGTAGAATGAATTCCCTACTCTACCATCAAATTTATGAAAAAATAAAAATCAACAGATTTCAAGGTGCATAAATTTTTTGCCAAGGATTAAATATTTAAAAAAATTTCAAGTCTACTAACACGCATGAACCGTAAGGTAGATTATTGAAGTGTCAGTAAGTAAGTATTGTA
Organism: Orchestia grillus; assembly: GCA_014899125.1. Classification (NCBI taxonomy): domain Eukaryota; kingdom Metazoa; phylum Arthropoda; class Malacostraca; order Amphipoda; family Talitridae; genus Orchestia; species Orchestia grillus. The sequence goes on from VOMN01030349.1 coordinate 11,850, forward strand.
GGAGACATTCTAACTACGCGAGCACTATCGTTACTCTATCATCTATTTGAAATTGAAAAACTTATAAATACAGGCAATTTGAGATCAAGTTTCATGTTATTTAGAATAAAGTATCAACATAGCATAACTCATATGAGTCATATCATGTATTTCGTGTCATATGATCATCGTGGACCGTCCTTACAAAATTTTGTGAAGGTTTGATTCTTTTACCACCGAGTTAGAATACCTCCAATTCTATTTTATCAGATGGTTTTATTCAATATATTTCATAGAATATTCAAACCAAGGGGTACTTTACCAACAATTTCTATAGAAAATTCTTTATTGTTCATTTCTTTGTATGACGGCCAAAAAAAGCTAATGGAATCCATAGAACTTCAAACTCTAATTTTCAAATGTTATCTGTAGATTAACCTCTACATTTTACTCCTTTATAATATAAAAGTTGGAAATTTCTTTTAATTTCTGGATATGGAATTGAAATTGATGCATGGTTATGTATAAAAATTGATTTACACCACGCTATTAGAAAAAAGTTCATTAATTTAAAACATACGAGGAAGGGCAGTGAGGTGAAAGATACAAAAAACTTGACATACCGGTACCCAGAAATCATCATGATGAATTTTTCTTTCCTCCCATATTTTCAGGCCAAAAGTTGTGGCAATTCAGTGATGTTGAACATCCCGATGAGGCATTTCTTCGTTGGGATATTCAAACGCATGTCGGCAGCTCGCCGCAAAAAAAGAACTGAATTTTTATTAAGTCGGGTAAGACACAAGCCCGGTCGCTGCGGGCGCATTTTTCAGTGATTTTCAAGTAAGCAACCGTGGCGAATATTTTTTAATTAGTGAGTGGAAAACCCAGTCCGTTTGTCCCTTGCCTCACATTTTAGTTCCGTCCAGGCATACCGTTGGATGGCCTGCCTCGTGGATAAACGAAGCAAAACAAAAGCATCGAATTATTTATGGTGCAGGAGTTTTATGGGGGTCCCCCGCAACGAACAAACAAATATTGATACTGTTCCATTAATTTTACTTTTCTTCGGGTTGCGGTTAGACAGATTCGAGCGGCTAAGCCTTCATCCTTAGGATTTCCAGTCATGTAAGATCACATGAAGAAACTTCGTTCTCACGAAATCGTCCTTTGCAAATCTGTTAGATAAAAATGCAGTACATCTGTCTACTAAAACGTCGGAGAGTATTTCGAATAAAAGATAAAATGAATCATAATTTATTTTCCTCGATTCTCCTGGCTGAGACGAATTGATTTGAGGAAAACAGGGCTCCACAATAGGTAGAGACCAGAGCCATAACACGAGGCATTAATAATTAAGATGTTAATTATTGCCGAGGAAGATTTAATTGACAATCTGTAACGAGCGTAACTCTTAGGAAAAATAGCATCTCTCCACGTAGTTTAGTACTAACACAGTACATGAGCTCACCGTTAAAAAATTCCCTTACGATAGACGAATTACGCATGAAATGTGCTAAACAGTAATTACTTCAATTATCACTTATTACTTACACATTGCAAGAAAGAGTTGGAGTTACGTGATCTCACTTTTGTAGGTTATATTGTGATGAGCAAGATCCGCTCTGATTTTTAAACTAACAACTTCAGGGAGCAAATGAATGAATTCGCTCACACGAATGCATCTGGAAGCAAGTATCTCTGAAAGCATCTGTTGCCAACATTACATCGCTTTCAGCTTCTTACTTTTACAGACTTAGGTTGCACTTGAAAAAGTGTTTGGTAGAATTTGGTGGAAGTAATGACAACTCTATACATGCCGTGGAGAGAGGCAGGTCTAATTTGCTCACCTCCTCATTGATAAGCGACGAAAATGGCAAATACTTGAGCGGCAAAAATTACGAATGATTGCAATGCTTCGGCGGATAGGTTAGACTGGGAGGGATGACAAATGAAGAGACGTAGCTCACTTTATGACAAATCAGTACCGTCTCAGATGAGAGACCATCGGCGGTTGTAGCGACCAAGGTCATCTCACTCCCACCGCACGCTGCGGCACAACCGCGCACCGTCTCCGATCGCGCACCTCAACGCATTCTCGGATCTCACCGCAGGAGGCCAAATTATCAAAGGCCAGTTCGAGGAAAGCAAAAAAAAGGCTTTGTCCGAGTAGATTTCCCTTTTTCACACTCTGGGCTCATCATCACACACCTCAAAATGATCCATTAGAAACGCTTTCCCCTGCGGTGAAATGACGACGCTTTTCCTCTCCGTGAAGCTGCCAATATCCACATCGGAGACGAATGACGTTCCGCATTTGCGACCATCCTCTTCGCTCCATCATTTTTTTGTCAATGGTTTTTGTTAAGCGCTTTAGCCGCAATTGAGACCTTGTCATGTTAAATGAAATAGATCTTTATGAATAGAATAGATCAATGAATTGAAACGTGCTAACGAGTGCCCTCAAGTCGCTTATTTCCGTTCAACGGTTAGACGAAAGAAATGCTGCCGCAAATTTCACGCTAGACTTATTGGTACCTTAGGGATAATAATCTTCACATTCATGTTTTAATACACGATTTCATGCAAAACAAAATATTTATTATGTACAACGTTGAGGTACTGAGTATTGTCTTGAAAATTTCTTAAACTCGTGGGACAAAATCCCGAAGAAAATTGACGAAAGTGAACGAAGCGGAAGCTGTTAGGCAAAAATGTGAGTTGATTTAAACTTCGCAGCTGTAGAGATCAAATGTAAGTACATCGGTGACTCGCGGACGGACTTCTTGGAAGTAAGTTGATGCCTATGCACGGACTGTGACGGGAATTACGCATTTTACTGCATACTTCATCTTTGGAGCAAAAACTCCGCTGTTTCCTTCTTTTTTCACAGCCTTGGGTGACTTATGTGGTGTGTGTAGAAAAATATTTGTTTACTTAAAAAACTTTCCTAAATATAAATTTTTTACTACTTTTAGACGAGGGAACGTCTTTGAAGATGTCTAACTGCTCCAATAAAACCACGAGACTCATTTCAGCAGATAGGAAGGACAAGCATGCTGAAGATGAAGAAGCACTGGAGAAAATAAATAAGGGTAAATGCTCTAGCTGGAATCTATAAACAAATCATATGCATAGGGCAATTCTAAATCTACAGACTTTGAGTAGCTTTCTCAGTGAGCCTTTTGTGACAGCACATGCACAAATAGGCGAAGGTTCGCTAAGCGTGAAGTCCTGCACAGTCAAAACTGGTCTGAACGTACGCTTAAGCTCTTCATTCTTTTGGACAGAAATATCAAATAAATTGATGAAAAATTAGCGAATTATCTTGCAACAATGGCACAATAACCTTCATAAATACATGAATAGTTAATAGGCTCTCCATAGTAGATTTTTTGATAACCATTGGCCTACAATAAACAACTGTTGCCCTGGCTGATCTCAGGGTGGAGTGTACGAAGCTGCAACTCATAATACCCTTAGTCTATAGGGATGTAGTGCACACTCGCTCAAACGACGCACGTGCTCTTTGTTCTTGAAAGTATCGTAGCATAGATTAAAAGTTAATAATTTGATCGTAACAGTGGTGACTCTTGAGCCGTAAATATTTTAGAAATTCTTGTAGTTTCATCATTCCATTTGCCATTGGAATCGAGTCACCAATACGCAATGCTTTTTAACCGACTATTTTTTCATTGTTAAATCAAAGTTTAGGAATTTAGGCAAATTATGGATGCCGATACGTTGGAAAATAAATGTAATAGTTCATCAGTGTAATGCAGTGTGAAGTTCAGAAAGAAATTTGAATAAATTCTGAAACAATAAATGTTCTAATGAACAACAGTGTTTAGCGTTCAGGATTTTACTGATTGGAACCATTGTGTATACGAGAGTTTGAGTTTTTAAACACAAGATCATTTTAATCGCATAGACTGTGAGGCCTAAAAGAGTTTATAATTTGATATAACTCAAAATAATATCAGCTAACTTAGCCGACCATCATAACCCAGCCAAGTGAGAAACTATGAAAGGTAAAAATTTCTAGAGCAGAAAATGAGGAGCTCTCTTGCAACATTTCGTCCATAGGGCACGCAACACCTGCGCAGAGGGGCACCTGGTAGGGGTCCCCTCTGAAGCGGGGCGCTCTGGAAGGCGAGGTAGGTCAGGGTCGGAGTAGCGGCCGTAACTCGCCTCTTGAGAGCAGGATTTTCCGAGTTATGACAGCAGAGCGCCACCTCCCCTCAACCCAGTCGCCTCAAAATCCAACAAAATAACTACCCATTTTGTATGGAGGAGATTTTATGGAATTTGGAGGGTGTACAACATGGATCGCGTAAAATTTGTTTCAAATTGAGAGAATTATTTGAAGTAGTCACCCTACATCTTACACTGCAAGCTAATAAATTTTATTTATACAGGTGCTATTTTCAATTACTAGGTGCCAATAAACAGCAAATTTTCCGTACTTAGAGTTTAACATCACAGTTCTTCCAACGAGTGTTTCCTTGCTCTTTTCAATATGACAACTCGTAAGAAGAAATCAGTTATGTTAGAGGAGTATATCACGTTCTAAAAGTGCAGTTTTTCATATCCCTCACCCCTGAGCGACTTCTCCTTGGTATCCCCGAAGGAGATGTAATTTAGAACTTGATATACTGTTTAGAACATGATATACTGTTTAGAACATGATATAGTGTTTAGAACTTGATATACTGTTTACAACATGATGCACTGTTTAGAACATGATATACTGTATTAGAACATGACATACAGGATCGAATCACAGCTCGAGCTCCATACCGTCAGCAAGAGGCAGCCTCAAAACCTCCAAATCGTAAATGCTTTGGTCTCAAGTCTAAGTCAAACCTCTCAGTTAAACTTAAGCAAGATTTTATGGAATGATGAGTGAACTCAATGATCCGGCAAAAATTAGAATAATACTGTTTTTGAAGAGTAAAATAAAATGTAACAGTCATGAGTTACAAGAAAAAAGGTATTATTCTGAAAACACTATTACTGCGAAATGAAACTTAGGAATTAGATATCTAATTAATTTCAGAGGTGTGTAATATTTTCACTTTATGTACAAACTTTATAAACATACATTTTTTGATTTCCTCTTTCCCGGAAGTACATCGGCATTATGACATTTTGGACAGAATTTTCATTTTCATATTTGTATGATCAGTTGGGAATCAGGTTGATCAAAATTATAAGTTCTATTGTTCCTAATAATCTCTAATAAAAGAAATATAACATGGAAAAAGCTTCGGAACAAAACTGCAATAGCTGTTAATTTAACACTTTTCAGCGCCATTTTTGATATTGAATGTCATGATACAGTTAAAGGATTTCTGTCATTCTCTTAATTTCTTTTCAAGAAGAGTTTCCTGTTTTTAAAATTCAGTAATCGGCTGAGGGATCCGATCACTTCATGTGTCTCACTTCAGTAATTTTTGCCTTGGAACATGAAAGCTAGAACGCTATGCGGTAGAACCTCAAGCTGGAGTTACGCACGGATATATAAAGAAGGTGGAATGCTAAATTAATATTCTATGTTATAGAATATTATACGTCGTAATATTTATTCTATGCACCTGAAAATGTGAGTAGCACTTCACTAACATAAACTTGCTTTTTAGAAGCCTAAAGTTATGCTATACTGCCTATGCAAATAAATTGAAAACGCGACTAGTTTTTGATGCAGGTAAAATGTGTGTGAACGAAATGAAGTCGTTGATTAGAAACGAACGATTTCAAATTGTTCTTTTTCTAAACGGAGTGTTTAAGCATATGACTCAACTATTTCACACTTTATAACAGGATACACATTTAAATTCAAGATTTGATTCTATAAAATATATAAATTTGAAACTCATATCAGGAATCTAACCTTAATAACATCTATTTATTTATTTATTTAAAAAGTCACGAAACTAACAAACGAATACGCTTAAAAAATATGTTAATTTTCGATTGGAGATTATGATTCGATTTAGCTACGTTATGGTCGATGTAATTTTCAATATAAATCAAATGGTTTTAATAGCTGTCGTTATCTAAATCAATTTTTACCTTCAGTTATTAATGTAAACTTTTGACACTTTTTCATGGTCGCAGCCTCGATCAGTGAAGAAAACTTAGGGCCCAAAGTTTTGAGAACTGAGTAATTTCTGTGAATGTTATGCAGATGAAATTTATGTTCAGCAGACAGCTTTATTCAAGTCACATATTTCAGGTCGTAAGAAATACTAAACAGTAAAACAAAGCGCTCACCGCTCACATTTTTGCTGTGTGCACACCTTGATCAAAAATAACGTAGAGCCTATTTAATTATGAAAAACTGTAGGGAAGTAAAGCATATTAATATGCATTAAATTAATATAAGAAAAAATGAGAAGGCAAGATATGATTTCAGCTATTTTCCTTGGTGAACTTTCTACATCTTCTTGCCTTGATACAAAGCTTCAGCAGCTGTGTTTGTAACTCAATCCTGAGCGAGAGACTCTCTCACCTTTGCTCGCACAGCGTGAAATGTTCTTCCGACGTTCTACTCATTATTTAATTAATTAATTATCACACTTAGATGATGGAATTTTTTAATTAAAATGCCAGCGTCCAACAGTCAATATCTGTGTCTGGCTCTACCTTCACGGTCACGCTGACCACCGGAATACAATTCAGAAACGGTTTCACTTTTTACTACGGGTCTCTGCGGTGAAGTAATATGGGGCGGTTGTTTTTTGGACACAAATCGGTTTGGTTCGGAGCTAAATCAATTCTGTAAGCTTGGTGAGCTGGAGAAAGTTCCCGTAGTTCGGAACGGTTTCACTTTTTCTCACACTGATCTTAGTATGCCTGACTTTTTTTAGTAATTCAATTGCTGCGGGACAAATGGATTTATTTTAAGAACTCTAAAATTTAGGCCACCTTCTATCAAGCTGTGTTATAGTTATAGACGAATAAAGAGGATCTAAACGTCCCTAAATACCTGTTTTTCTGACGGGAATCAAAAGTTTATAGGAATGAACTTCCAAACTATGCATATAGTGCTACATTATTACATGAAACACAGACTTTCGGGGCAGTGCTTTAAGAGGAAATACGGTACCGCATTCTAGGCCCGTATGATCTTAGCGGTTGCCGGTTGAGCCGCCGTTGAGACGGCTGCCATGCGATATGAGGTGGTCACGTCACGCACCTGAGTCCACTGCATCAGCTGCAGGGCATCGTTGTCAGCATTGTGGGTCTCTGGGATTCAACCTCAATGATGTTAGTACAAGTGCAAATTAGTGTTTTTGACGAGAAGGATAAATTTTTACAAGCTTTTATTACATTTCCGGTCTTCAAAATTACGTATATGTGAGAGCATAGGTCGATGGATTTGAAACCTCGATTGGATTGTCATCCTGCAATTGCTGCAGCAGCGTCATGTACAATTTTAACGTGATGGCGTCTAAACTCGTGTTGGTTCAACATAATGTGGCATTGTTACAAAAAGTGGTTATTGTAACAATGTTGAGTACATTACTACAATATTCAAAGGTTGGTTATACGCATTGATTATAACACGCGTAGAAGTTTGTTGTAAGCTTGAACATATAATAAATCTATTTTTTAGGCTACTTGAATGTTTAACATTGTATACAAATGAATATTGAGTATTCTATAAGCCCCATTATACGAAAGCGTGCTTAAACCTCCACAAAATATAAACCATTTCACTGATATTTCATGGAACATGAATCTTAATTTATGCGTGACAATTTTTTCATAATCTTAAAAATCATATTTCTTTACGTGATACACATTTGGAGCCGTAAATAAATTTCTGGATATCATTTATATGTAAAATGTAAAAAAGGAGGATTAGCACAATATTTGACAGAGAAAACACGCTTTGAATAAACAGTTATTTCCAAACACAACGTTTACAATACTTTATCATATTTACATACGTGCTGAGCCTCGCTCCTGGGGAAATAGTAACTATGTATTTTTCAGTATACGATGGAGTCGAGTGCAAACGTTGAAAATAACTTAACTTTTATGAGCGGGCGTAGGTTAAATAAACTGTTTCTACCTATTTTAGCAACGGTGTCAACTGAACAACTTCATTATCGGTTACACCCACCTCGGAGATATTTTAAATTAGGTGATCGACACTCCACCGCAATCACGCCATTATTGCACGGTGCTGTTTAAACGAGATATCAATACGGACTTTACGGAGCTTGAACTAACTTTATTTTGTAATGAAGGTATTTATAGTAGCGTACGTGAGTTTACTGTTGTTGAAGAGAGCAAAAACAAGGCCTCTTCCGAGCCGATCTTCCAAGGCCGTACGTACGATCCCTCTTAGGGAAGACTTACGCACATACTGCGTGCGTGGGGTACACACTTGTATCCTTAAAATATTAATGGCACCTTCTCGAATCTTTTGTGCAGTGATCCAAACGTTTATTTTGATTTGAACAAAAAATATTACCATTTTTACAAACGTTGGCTGAAGGGAGGTGAACAAATGTTTTAACGTTAACCGTTCTTACAGCCTTCACGTTTTTAAGAACCTAGTTCCATTCCATATTCCGTTCCGTCGATGAATAATTTAGGATTTAAACGTTGATTTTCATCCCAGCAAAAAAAATATTTCTACACACGTCGAGACCATCGAGGTAAAAAAGTGTAAACTTCAACCACAACTATTGCTTTCGAGTTTTTAAATGCAGCGAATTGCTTTCAATTTTTAACTATTAATGAATGAATTCAAATGGATTTCACATCGTGATCCTAGTCTCGTGTAGATAAATCGCTATAGAAAGGAAATTTATACATATGCCCATATACATGCTGCAAATTTCGTTTGAATAATTCTACTTTAAATTAGGTAAACCATTTCATTGTCTCAACTTCACAAAAGATGAAGTAACAACGCTAATCAACAGATTTTTTGTTATGCTTCTGACAAGTTGATATAATTTATCCCTTAAATTCTGTGATTAAAAGGGGTAATGAAAGCCTTTGTGTCTCTGGACTATCAGCCAACATCACTTTGTTGTATGTACTTTAGCACGATGGCAAAACTTGAAAAGCAAGTGAAATCGATATTCTGTTTCTCTGAAGAACTTCTCTCAAGTAGGATTTCCTCTCTAATAAACAAGTAAATTGTACGTACATTGTACTTAAGCTGTAGGAAACAATGCACATTGTGTAAATTAGTTTCAGAAAGCGTAGATTTAAACAATTTCACGACAATAACAGGGAAAAACTACGATGAGAAAATCGTAAGCCACTGCATCTGGGAAAGGGTGACATGCGGATGGTCATCCTGATCCATCCAGTCACTGTACGACGGCAGCGACAGGTGGGTTGTGGAATGTTGTTAGCCGCTGCAGGTAGAATGAGCGGTTAGTTGAGACTCAGGTAGAAGCATGACGTGATGATAGACGTCTACTGCAGATGGGAATTGCGGGGTAGGGAGGTACGTAGGAGGTGAGGGTTAATTAGAGGTGAAGCTGGAGGCTGTGAAGGGTAAGACTTGCAGGTTGTGTTAGTTGTGGTGGTGAAATGTTGAAGTGTGGTGAATACGGGGATTTTACATGGTGATGTTACAAATATTTTGAGGTGAGATAGTGTGTGAACGGTGGTCTTGAATGAAAGATCTAGGAAAAACTACTGAGGAAAATATCCATTTTATGATGCTGAATATCTATCTAAATCCAAGTATAGATTGAATTAAATATCCTGAGTGGAGACAAGTGCTTAAAGTGCAGTAATTTATCAAAAATGGCTGTTTTAAACTGAGTGTAATATCAACAGTAATAGCGGCAAATTGATAAGTTGAAAGCCGGGATGCCGGTAGGAATATCTTGGGTTTTCGTGGAAACAAATACAGAAATTCTCCCACGATAACGAAATTTCTATGGCATGAGCAATAAATCCAGTATTGTTCAAATCCTCCCTTGTAATCAAAGCGATTATGCCTAATTTACAGAGATGGTAACATAACAATAATATAACTCAACCGTATAAGTCCAGAGTAGGAAAAAGTGAAGTGACAAGGTTACCCTTGTTACCAGGCTCGTTTCCCTGTACAAGGTGCCGCATACTTGCGTTGCAGGTAATCATTTTGAGCTTTGTTTGCACGTACTTGTTTACCATAATCTCAGAAACCTTTCATCGACTCAATTATGCACACGTATCTCTATACCCAGTTTAACTTTTCCTCCACCCCATCGACTTATTTGTAAAAATTGATAAAAACTTGGGTGGACAAAATTACATATAAATATCGATGCTCGGGCGAAGAAGTTAGATTGGGATATATCATACAACTGTGTCGTGCATTTTTTATGTAGGCCCTGTGATTTTATTTGTGTTCAACATGTTCGCTTCCAGATATTCGAAACATGTCCCCATGACTCAAGAGTAAATATGCTAATCAAAACGGGTAAAGCCCAAGTCAGCACCCCGGACAAAAAATTAGTCATCTATTGTTTTAGAACTTCAGGGTATTATTTTTTTAGATTCTTTCAAGGATGACGAATACCGGGTGCATGGGGCTTGCATTATCAATAATTAGTACGACAATCATCTAGGATATGTCAGGTATTAAAATTGGCCAGCTATGTCCCCAGACATGAACTCAGTAGAAAATTGTGTGACCACCTAGGACGACAGGTAAGAGGTGGAAAAGATTGTCCACGTACTGTGGCCGCACCTCGAGATCAGTTTATACAAGAGTGGTTTAAAATTAATCAGGTGTACATTAGGACACTTGTAGACTCAAAGCCGAGCAGAATGGATGCAATTATTCTAGCTGTTTAAGTCCTACACCTTATTAGTAGCAGATGACTAATTTTTGGTCCGAGGAGCTTATCATCAAAGTTTGGAGCCATACTCGCGACCTAATGGTAGTATTGACTATGGAACCCGAACGAATTGATGAGTTCATAATGACAGAATTAACAGTAATCAGCTACACTGTAACAACGAATCATGTTAATATGATGTAGATAGAAAGCACAGTAGCTCACTAGAATCATCTACATTTGGTCAAATGTAAAATATGGTTTTACCCTCTATCAAAATTCTTGAAAGCATGCAATACTTGTGAATATCTATTGGAAAGGTACCAAAGCTTCTTTAAGTTACCGCGCAACGATATGTGAACGTTTTTATCACGTGTTCTACCAACCTTCAGAGTCTTAATCCAACTTTTAATAATATGTAAGGATCTCGATAGACCCAAGGTAGCATTGATTTCAAGTTTTGGTCTATATATGTATACTCCGTAATCCCTAGAAGGGTATTAGCAGCGGTAGACACCTCGTTTGAAACTTGAAACTTGATAAGAAGGACAGCAGTTGGGATCTTGATTACGGCGTAGAAATTCCCTCTAGTAATTACCCGTCTTACAACAGGATATGTCCTTAGACTTATTGCCAGTTAACCAAGCTTGTATGGGATTTAGCAAGGAGTTGCGCTGAGTCAGTTCATAAGATTATTAACAAGCGAAGGTATTCATAGGAAAAGCCAGTTTGTCAAAAGACACCACCATCATGCTGTGGAGGTCAACGCAACCTGTGTTATTTCACCAAACACTGTCACTGTTTTTATTCCACGCTGTGGTGCTGGTGCACCGATGCTGGACGCCAACGCGGTGGTGCAAAAGTGAGGCGTTACAGCAACAGAGGTCAGCTGTGTGGTGCTTAAGGCACCAGGTCCGCTACGGACCTCAAGGGCTGCCCCAGGGCTCCAGCGGGGATCATGCGTGCCCCAGAGGTGACCGGGACGTGGCAGCTTCTGTTCCTAGTGCCATGGTACCAAAAAACTCAGGTCAGCTCTTACTGGACACCTGGAAGTCTGTTCATGTGCTCGGAATGAAATAGTCATTCACATTTCACGGTCGTCCGTCATCTCATTGAGTTCTAAAGAGAGTCAAGATTCTCATCTACAGGACAGCAATGCAGGACATGAAAACTAAGTACATTCGAATGCACCAACCGTCTACATAAGTTATTATAAGTGAATCTGAGTCTGTACTAATGGGAACCAATGTTACCTCGCACCTTAGTCTTTGTGGCTATACTCGAATGATGCTCGCAGGACTCCTAGAATCATAAGATGTTCACTGGATATGTGAACTACTTCCCTGAGTTCATCTAATGCTTCAACATCCTTTTTAAGATACCGTGACGCGCGACTCTCCTCTCTAGGGTTATCCTGAAGTGCTAATATCCTCGTTGGAATACCCTGTCATGTGAACCACCTCTTTATGTAACCCTGGCATGTGAACCTCCTCTTTGAGTCATATTGATATGCTATGTGAGTTTTTATGTCCTTCGTGTTCCATGAGGAGTTTTGTTATTGAAGTCAATCATTAAATTTCTTCCCAAAGGAACTTTTTGTTGTCATATACAATTTTCACAACGGCTATTTACAACGTCATTTATTTTTGTTGCCCACCTGGGGGCCGAAACATTTACGTTTTTCTGTACTTCACTCAAGTCCCTCGACAGCATCGAGCAAAAGAAACGTGAAACTCTATCTTACGATTTGAATTATGCGACACAAACTGCTGTCATGTCGAAGGTAAATTAATAACTAGCAACATAAGTCTAAAGTAGAGCCTGAAATAAGCCACAACAGCGATTTATTCACTCATGATTCCCGTGATAATTCCTCAGGGTGGAACCTAGACGCATGCGTGCTAGGGTCGCGCTCAGGCCGTGATGACGGTCATGAAGCGGACGAGAGTGACGTCATCGTGAAAAATGATTCACCTGATTTTATATCGTTGAGCTGTGGAAAGATTAAAAATTCTCTATAGTTATATTACGTGAAACCTCTTATACGCGTAGTATTGCAATACAAATGTGTTTTAAAATCATCAACCTGTGTTTCAGTTGCGGATATTTTATTTACAGAGCTTGGAATTTTCGTTCATAGGCAATGCATTCATTAATTGTTTTTCACATTGGTGCATGTAACCGTGGCGCTGAGATCTTACTAACTCTGTGTAATTCAAAAACTAGCAGTGTGATTCCGTGCGTTGGCTCCACTTTTGGAATGAATTGCTTACAAATCGTTTTTATTTTACGCACTGTTTAATTCTACGAAAATAACGGCAAAACACGAGATTTTACTTGAACTGCTCACTGTTGTATTTATACGGCTATGATCTCTGTGTTATTTTCAGGCCTATTACAATTGCATGCCAGATGCTATTCCTGTAAGTTTGTTCAAATATCATCTATTTTGTACATCGAGCAAATGCTGTGATTCTTATCAAATGTATTAATTTACTAGATCAATTTCACTTGACACGTACAAATTCTCATGTACAGATGCTTAGAAGCTATGAAGCTCAAGTCATCGGTCACAATCTTCATAAATAAATAACTAATGGAGGATTGTCTTGTGGGAGTAACGGTCCGGACTGCAGCGAACAGCCGACAATGGGCGGAGTCAGGACACTGCAAACGTACGAACAAACACAACACGGGTGCGACTGCGACTATGCCGAGTCATCCACCGTCTTAGACCTGAGGCTCGGATGCGGACATTTCTGTTCCCACAACTAGGCCTGGTTCTTTTGAGCGCACCATTATTCATTACAATAATGACACTGATTTGAGCGAACGTATGGGTTCATTGGGTAACTCCACCACCTGTAAAAATTCAACAAACAAAATCGTGTCTCAAAGCGGGAAAGAAGAACGTTCGGTAGAATCGTGTTGGGTTGAATGTTTGAATACAAGACAACAAGCTACTGCAGAAATAAATGTGGAGTAAAAAATTGAATTTAAAGTAAGAACAGAGCGAGTTGAAACTTAGCGAAGTAATTTTGCGCTGCTGAACCCCGGGATGCGCCGGAGATTTCGTGCGGGAAATGATCAGTCTTGAAAAAATGATCTACTTGTGTGCGTGTGATTAAGAAGATAGGCAGCCAGGCCTGGCTCATCAGCATCGCCAAAAATGAAACTTAAAACCGATGACGGTAGCAACTAGTCATGAAACCGGAAAAAAGAAGACACGCTAGCGACAAAAACCGGTTCTCTTGCGTCATTCGGGCCGGAGGTAGTAAGCTAACATTGCGCTCGGTCTTGAAGACTTCCCTCACCTGATTCCTTGATGGGAGGCGTGCACCTCTGCATACGCCTTGATTCGTTAGAATGTGAGGTATTAACTAATGAGGCATTTTGGTCTTATCGCAAAAGTTTTGTAGGACATCATCAGGCGATTAATCAAACTTCGTAAATGGAAGCTGGTTGATTCTTCTATTGATGTGAATGCGCACACTTCTAGAATCACTATCGTTAAGTATATGAGAATAAAACAGGTAAAAACTTTCAAAATATACGTTTTACATTCTCATCAGATAGCTCGTAATGAAGGAAAGGGAAATTACGATAAAATATCAGTGAAAATATAAGAGAATAAAGAAAGTCTTCTTCGCTAAGTTCGAAAATAATACATGATTGCCATGAAAAATTCATGCTTAGTCAAAGGTTACCTTAATTCTTCTGTTTCGTATAGATTGCAGGCGCAACTATAATTTACCATTTTTTATAACTGAAAGTATTAAACTTTTAGCCTGATACAGAGAACAGGACCGGAAAATACTTTTTTTTTTGTCTTCAGGAGCTCAAAAAGAAATGTCTCTACTTCTAACTTAAATTGAATTTTTTGATGAAGAGCTTTCCATTGTGTAGATAAATTTATAGGCATCAGCTGTGATATTCTTTGAGTTCGATTAAGATACCGGTCAAGGTGAGCTCGGGGTGAAGAGATTAGTGTCATCAAATGATCGGAATTAAATGTAATTTGAAATTGGAATAAATATCTCGCTGAGGTAACAGAACAATAAGTAATTAGAACGCAAGGATGAAAACTGTGCTCTATCATTACAGAGTGACTCAAATATTTGAAACATGCGTTACATTTTTTGGCTACGAGTAGTATACATTTGACACAGTATATTTTGCAATCAATGAGAAACGATAATAATGAGTTAACCCTAAGATAAATAAATAATACTTACGTTGCTGCTACTACTACCACTAGCAACTCTGAACATGCGTAGTACATTTTTTGTAACTTTTCATACAACGACATTCAAGCTGTTTGCTTTGAATTTGAAGTAAAATCGTGTACGTTGTTGAAAAGAAAATGTTTTTTTCTATTAAAATTAAAATTCTAACAATAGAGTGGCAATGAAATAATTGTACAACGAGTAATTAGCGTTTATTTGTGGTCCCATCAATTTATGAGTATTGGTGTAGCTCGTGAAAATATTGTAGCACAAGTATGTGATCCAACAGTAACCAGTTACAATATTGGTAAATGGGGTGTGCGATTTCATTCCATACATTTGGGAGAATGAAAATTCATAATAAATGGGTAGCCTACTGACCATGGTTTCTCCGTGTTCTTTATACAGATTCAATGAATTATTCCAACTGAGTGTTTCAGCAACGTGAGATACCCCAAGGACAAAAAATAATTATACTCGCACGTTCAAATTTTATGGTACAAAGTGGCTATCGACGTGATCGTACACACCTGCAAGCCTTGCAATAATGGAAGCTATGAGACACACATAAATGTTCATCATAAATGCCAAGATTTTATCCTAGTGTCATAGCTACTGAGAGAGGAAGCCTCCATATGATGCAAATAAAGTAAACAATTTGTCCCTAGCAAATATGTATAATTTTGTATTTCTGCAAATACTGCATACTATTGTGAAGTTATGAACTCGCCGATTGGGATACAGAATGACTCACCTATTTCAAATTTTAGAACATTTACACGAGTGATTCTTAAATAATGGAGGGTTTAAGGATAGATGTAGAAGAACCCCTGAGAGGCTGAAAAGAAATCAGAGACGTGATCACAGCAAGATGGAATTGTACTGATCCCTCAGAAGAAGCAAATTCAACATTAAAAACTAGAGAGCACGAAAAAAATATTTGTGTTTGAGTAATAAAGAAATTACTGGCCAGGCAGTCAGTCATTTACCAGCTTTAGGAACAATCTAGATGTACATCCCTACTGGTATACGTTGTCTCAAGAGGAGCCGCAGCAGTGTTATTAATAAGTAACAGTAATGTGGCGGATGTACGAGCTGCACGAGTAATTCTGATCTCCAGATGCCGCCCTATCGAGGAGCAACATGTGACAGCGAACAGAGCAACAACATCCTCAAGAGAAGAAGAATCTAAGAGGATTTACTGCATGACATTGAAGGAACCGCAACATGGCCAACAAAAACAGGCATGACAGTGGCGACGAACATGAGAGATTGGGTAGCACCTGACACGCCATATGTTTTCAATATCTCATGTAATTATCATACTATAATCCTGCTAACTAACATCCTATGCTTAAGCCATTCGGTGTTCTGGAGTTCTTAGACCTAACCACAAGGAGAAGCAACATGGCGTCTGCAAAGCGACGCAGTTGGTAGCAGCGAAGTGCGGTAACGGTTTTACCGCAGCTGGTCTGTCGGAAGGAAGCGGCAGCAGCTGCTACTGAAGCTACCGTAGATTAAGTACAGTTTCCCGTAGCATTACAAGGAATCGCACGAAAGAAAAAAACGCTTTTAAATTCTCAGAGGAGCGTCGGCCATTATTGGGTGATGCTACGCGCTTCCAGATTGTTACAGAATTTTTGCGTATATATCGGATATGTCTCGGAGTTAACGTTCGTTCACCAGAAATAAAACAAAACGTACGTGCACGAAGTGCTGCGATCCTTTAGTACAGTACCTCGAGATAGTCAATTCACTTTCAAATGGGTTCGTTCTAGACACGAACTGCGAACTTAACTTGGAACTTATTTTCTATCACCTGCATTAAAACGAATTGCGGTTTTGAGACGACTGCGCGCCAAGTACGGGTTATGGTTGGAAGCTTCTGGTTTACGCGTGTGGGGCCTCTATGTTTAGAATGTATTTGCATGTACGATGCCCGTTTTCAGTCTGTCGAAGCATATGCAGGTTTGTAGCTGTCTTCTTTGATGAGGGTTTTTTTTCTTACTATATTGAAATAATGAGCTGAAACTGGATATTCATGCCCCGTCAGTGATCCCTCGATAGAGGTTACCAATCAGTGGCCCCCCATCAGTGGTTCTCTATCAGTGGTCCCCCCTCAGTGGTTCTCTATCAGTGGTCCCCCATCAATGGTTCCCCATCAGTGGTCCAACTTAAGTGGTCGCCAATCTCCAGGCTGCGGACCGGTCCATTATTTTCTGTAGCATATATCCGTCTCACCTCAAAGGCCGGCCCGTGGAAATATTGTTTGA
>VOMN01030351.1:0-11214 GCA_014899125.1 Orchestia grillus
CAATTTTTTGCCATTTTCCGGCCAAAACAAGCGTAAAGGTCCCCTTAAATAAGAGTTAACTAAAACATGCATAGCATTTTACTGAAATTTCTTACTTTTTTTCTAGTAACTTTAATAGTCCACACTCAGAAAAAATCATTACCTGGTTCAGTATATTACATCATCTCCTGATCAAGAAATTTTCATTTAAATCTGACAAGTTCTTTGCAAATGAACTCACCACAGATTAATTTCACAGATTCACAGGACCTGATAGTCAATACAAATAATTTTTCCCACCTGACTGATGAGCCCCACGCCTTGAAGAGCTCAGTCTGGGACACAGAGAGATGCTTCCTCAGCAGCTGCACCTGCTGTTCACTCTCTCTGAGCCGCTCCACAAGCCTCACTTCTCGCTGACTCAAGCCGAGCAAATTTCCCGCATCATGAGATCCTGAAAGTTTGGTTTTTAAATCAGTTCAAAATTTTCTGCATTAAAGGCAAAGATCATGAATTGATGTAATAAAAATTTTCAAAATACTTGTGCAAAATACAGCACCTTTTATCAATCAATACAATATGAAAACAAAGTAAAAACCATTTGTCAATCAACAATTTTAGCACTTGAAAACCAATTGCTTACCATCAAGATGATCGATGATAAAGAGCGCAGCAAGGGCTCCAAAAAGGACGCCCACAAGTAAGCCACAGCACCATCGTCGAGTGTGAACAAATCTCACACTCAACACACGGTCCCTTCTTCGCCCAATGTTGGAAAATTTCTAACTGTTGGCTGTGATAAATAGGATTCACATTTCTTTCTGGAATGGAGATACTATTTATTTTTTAAGCCTAATAAAATGCTTGGCATTATATGTGTAAAAAGAATACTCTCACATCAGTTTTACAAAAAGAATATGAAAAATAATTTTGTTTCACCTGATAGTCAAAATCATACTAAAAAAACATTGTGATTACAATGTTATTCATATTACTTAATAATTACCCCAAACCATCTACTGTGAAACAAAAATTTACATAATGTACTTTGAAATTGTTAAAAATAAAAGCAAAGATTTATTTCAAAAGGGAAGTTTCAAAAAACGTGAGCAGAGAAAAAGAAAGCTTGTTCTGTAATTAAATTAAACACTACTGTGGGCTAATATTTATTTTAAACAGGCAAAGTACTGCACAGAGCATGCCAATGTTTGTACAGTTTTCATTTCAGGCATATTGAAAATAACTATTTCTGAAGGGTGGAAATTCATTTTTGAAAGGTTTAGATCATGGGAAAATAAATCAAGTTTTTTTATATTGTACAGCCTGTCTCATGGTATCTTGGGCATGTTCTCACTGTTTTGTACTTTCTCTTGGTTATATCACATTAGGTTAGATTAGTTTCTCTTTCTATAATTAAAAAAAATAGGTTTTCATCCCTAAGAAAAAAATTTTACCTAATGAAGCTTTCAAAAATCAGTTTTCAAGCCAGAGGAAATTTTTCTCATTAAATGAAACTAAAATAAATACTGTTTAATCAATAAAATGGTCTACACAGTATATTATTGAGATAAATATTAACATTACTTAGTAGATGATTGCATCATTGGTATGTTTTACTTGCTATGAAAATCATGTAGCTGACATTTAAAACTATGATTGTATTACATGTTACATTTATGATTAGATTCCCCTCAAATAAACCAATCTCAATATTTAACTCATCTTACTGCATATTTTATTTTTAATAAAATATTACATCTAATTTTAATTTAATTTAATTCAACTCCCTTTTCTTTTTATATAAATTTTATATCTATAACATGAAAATTTTTCTTACATGTAAATGTACCATTACAAAAATTACCTTAGCTCATATGAATTCAATAAACATCATTTTAAAATTTAATGTATATATAATAATTAAATCAAGATATTTACTTAAACATGAAGAATAAACAGGAAGATAATTTTCACTAATACAAATACAAAATTATCATTTGAATTGCTTCTCACAATTTTCACTTAGAACAAACATACAAAAGTTACTCCCTAAGAAATAATTCTTCATAAAAAATTAATTAGAATTCCAACCAATATATTGATTCTATCTTACTAATAAACTTTTTTATATAAAGTGTTTATTTTATTGCAATTGAATATTCCTATTATTTACTAAATGAACTATCAGATTGAATTTTCATTAGTAATAGCGGTATAGATTGCCATTGCATCAGGTTTCAATATGAACTTTTTGCCACCACCATAAGCTTATGTTTCGTTGCAACACTTTAGCAACTCAGACTACCTATGTCACACCAAAATAGAAGGCACTATTTATAATGAAGTGTAAAAAATTTAAATCTATGAAGGTGTGTTCCCACACAGGATCTCTTGCAAATAGAAACAGCAAGTTAAGAATAAAGAGGAAAAAAAGATGAAGAAGAGATAACAAATACAGTGTAAAAATGGAAGGAAATGACATGGAAGCAAAAGACAGAAATATTGAACTCCTACCTATAGCTGAGATAACAAAACAGTTACCCAAGGGTCACAAGTTCTCACAGCATAGGATAGACACACCTAACTATTCTAAACAGCTAATCTTATACCACCTAAAGGGAACTTTTCAGGAACAAATGTAGAACATGATACAACAAAATGATTTGGCCCCACCTGGTTGTCCTGAATGGTAATTATTTGCAGTTTAAAGAGATGATATTATGAACGAACATAGGGCAACAAATTCAATCTTTAAACTTCAACAAGGCTCTTAAAATTCTAGGGCAACTATGAGTACTATGGCTACACTGGCTTTCAAACTGGCCTCTATCGTTCAGATGTTTTTCATTGCTTCGGCTTTATAGCCATAGCCATGGCACAGGCTACAACTCCTGACTTTTCCATTTTGTGTTAAAAATTAACGCTCTAATATCCATTAGAACAACTATTCAAAGTTGCAAATCAGCATGTAAAAAATAATAGCAATAGCTCCAAAGAATTATCATTCCTGAAGAATGAAAGCATGGAAATCTAAACAGCGCTTCCACGTAGGGCAGAATATTTTCAATTTGCGTTAGGAGTTCGTCGGATTACACGATGATATAAAATCATATAATACGTTTGGCTACAGCAATGCCCGCTATGTATAGATATAGGAAGCATTGGCTACGGTCTGTCGGATTAGACTTAATAAAGAATGATACCCTGGCACTTGCATTTACATATAAGTATTCATTCATGCTTACATTAAATTTATTGTATATATACTTAGGTTTATTAAAAATTTTCTGAAATTGGGGTGCAGACGTCAGATGTTAAGTTTTGATGAATGATGTTAGACTTCAGCAGAATTGCTATGACAACGTAATATTCTTTCTATACTCACCTACCGTCTAATCATTGATTAAACTCTCCAATGATTCCAAATTGTGATAATATTTATAAACTTTCTCCATAGCAAAGTTAGTGATCAAAATTGTTGACTATCAAAAAGTGTATACTATGAACGTGTTCGAACACGTCAAGCGGATAGGAAAATGATGTACCTAAAGTTGTCGTACCTGTCTGGTACATCAAATACCTGCAAATTGAAGAGCTTGTTTTACATAAGCGTTTTTTTGTACATAAACATGTGCTTTATTCATACAACAATGGAAGAAGCTCATCCATCTCCTGAAAAAAACAAGTTCAGTCGCATGATTCTCTATAGTCTTCTAGTTCAGATTGTACAAATATATATTTTGCAGTGATGAATCTCACTAAATATTTTCAAGTTGAGCTAAAATTTACTCTCTACAACTCAAAAATATATGCTATGCTCTCTACCAGAAGTTTGGGATTCTTAGAACCTTCTCGTATACGTTCGCCTTGAAAATACCGCCCCCAAGCGAGTCGCGAATCCAATGCGGCACTCAGAGTCGGTCCGGGCTGAGAAGCTGAGCGGCAGTCTGACCGTGCCAGTGCCGGTGAGTGGTTACCGTGGCAGTGCATCAGCTACAAACCTCGACATGGCTGATTACTCTCGAAGAATTATTGTTCAAACTGGAAATATTATTGACATGGAAGACCAGATACGGTTGGTCGGACAATCATCATCGGAGGAGGTAAGGATATCTAAAATACAAATGCGTCTGAAAGTTATGTTTAAAAACACGCTACGTCGCTCTCATTCCTGAAAAACGGGGATTTTAGTGCATAAACTAAAATTGAAAAAACTGAGATTAGTATACAATTATTTTTTATTTAAACTTATAAGTCTGATACCAATAAAGCTTCGTATTATCGTACAACCAATAGCTGTCTTGCGTAGTTCGAAAGGCCATGTGTTTCCGTAGTAGACGCACTTGCGTCGAGAAAAAGGAGAAGCTGTTTCGCCCACATCTTTCCTAACAAGTTCAGCGCAAGGTGCTGACGTAGCAGAGGAATGATTCAGTTTTATACAACTTAGGAATGTTCATACTTAGTTTTATGGTTCGCTTTCATGCCTCCCACTGACGTAATCTTTTTTCGCCCACGACATATATGTGGAAATTTTGCCGTTATCAACCTATTGATTCTTGCGCTACTCATACCTAATTACTGATATGAATGTTAATTGTATATTTAAGTATTTTATTTCTAGAATTACAAAATTACTTCTTGCGAGCACCGTCCATGAAAGAATAAGTATATGTATGGTAACTAAGGACTCGCTAATTTAATAAAAAGAGATACCGTATGTAATCACAAAACACGATCGGTATAGTTACAGATTTCTGGACAATGTTCTGAACAATCAGTGATTAGAAAATGGTGCACCGTATTATGAGAAACGGAAATTGAATTCAATTTCGAGCATGATTATCTCTTGGCATTTGACGCTTCTTATTAACTGCTCGCAATAAATGCTTTTTTATTTGGAGTTTAAGTCTGTGCATAAAAAATAAAACACAAATGAGTTAACTGGAGGTACTTCACGCGTCACATTCGTGAACCCCATGCAGCAATGTTAAAACAGTCTTCCCCGCATAGAGAGGTAGATCGTCCCCAGAAAACAACGGCTCTGCAATCGTCCCTCGCATAAAGCGGTGTCAACCAGAGCAAGCATTAAAAAATACAGAAAATATTGGTGTCATGAGAAACTAATAGTTCGTCTTATGAAAAGCGAAGAGAAGACGGAGTGGCTGCAAACTGGAACCAATCTAGAGCTCTACGCAAGTGACCACTGCAAAGCAGTTGTTCACTGGAATCGATGCGGGAGACGACTTTAGAGCGGTTGTTTGCTGGAATCGATCTAGCGCCCCACACGGAAGATGACCGTTATCCAAAGTTAAATTTACATGTGGCTCAAGAGCTACTAACGCGTGAAGGGTTAATGCATCTCGAGGGGGCCATGGCGAGGTGCGAGGACCGTCCTCTGGTGTTGCGGCCTGCTAGGCCACGCCGTCAGTTGTGTTGGGTAGATTTTAATCAATAGGTGACCGCTGATATGAATTGTGTAAGTGGTATCGGTGGTGTCGTCCGCCCGTATGTACTTGTGTTGCTTTGTAACTCGCACAGGTATGATGCACTTCGGGCGCCAAGATTACACTCTCAGGGTACAGGCTGTTAGAAAAAATGTTGCCTCACTGTGATTTATCTTATAGTATCTTTTAACTATTGTGCAACTCAAGATCATACTGAATGTCATATAGCTAATTGAGAAACAAGTACGTTAAACGTTGTTCGTTACAAACATCGAAAACAAATTATTCATATAATAAGCAGCACCTGATGAACGGTCACACTGCAGTAACACAGGCTTCAAGTGTGGATTGATGTTTTATTCAGTATGACTCCTTGCCTTGTTTTCATAGGCCTCTCTAGGATCGGTTATCAGCCGGTCTGCACGAATTTCAACTGACGTCAGCTGGCAATGTTATACGAGAATGGATAGGGTTTTAGGATAAATCATTACGTTAGGTACGAGTATTGAGTGCGTATCTATTCATTTGGGCATGTGGCCATTCATACAGCTAAGATTATTGTGACTCGCGGATTTATGTCACGTTTAAGTTAATCATGGTCTGTTTGAATAAAATATGAAGATGCAATTTTATGGTTATTCACTCGTTCTCGGCAGGGGAACGAAGAGGTGATGAATTTAACCCTCGTGACGTACAGAGCAAAGCCTATTGAGTTCAAACGGTTAATTTTATGCTAATGCACGATGCAGCTGAAATTTTAATTAATGACCCCTGTCAAGAATTATGGACATTAGAAATAATACAGTTTAGTCTTGAATTCGTCGTGTTACATTCTAAAGTAAAGTTCATATGCACGCAATCTTGAATATCTTGAAAATGTTTGGGCCTTTATGCCCTAGCCACACTGGGGTGCCGCCGGTTTGTGTGCATGATGTCCCTTCGCATATCCGCGAGCTGTTGAATGAGACCGTTTCCCTCCGCCGTTTGATGATAGTGAGGCAAGGGGGCCTATCAGGGTCAGCTTGCAGGAAGTTATCCAGCTTCTTCTTGAAGAACGCAAGTGCATAAAACGAGAACGTGTGTTTCCGCAGTTTTTTTTCCATTCTAACAATGAGTTAGCGAGGGCAGAGACTCGTTGGACACGACATTTGATGGCAATAGGCGCACGCCCGACGCCAGGACTCGTCCCTAACGCTTGCACGCGAGCTGACAGGCGCAACAGTGCTTCGTGGATGGCATGAGGGAAAAGGGTCTTTAGATAAAGGGAAATGATGACCTAGCATGTAATTGCGTCAGAATATTTTGTTTCTCGCTCAACGTGAGTTTTGTTGCCGCGCCGTGTGTCGGATCATAATTTTCTCTTAATCAATTTCAGTCGAATCCTAATTTTCTGTGAATGAGTTTCAGTCGAATCCTAATTTTCTGTGAATGAATTTCAGTCGAATCCTAATTTTGTGTGAACAAGTTTCAGTCAATTCATAATTTTCTGTGAATGAGTTTCATTCGACTCATAATGTCCTGCGAATGAGTTTCAGTTGAATCCTAATTCTATACGAACAAATTTTAGTCGAATCATAATTTTCTGTTTGGTGTTTCAGTCGAATAATTTTTTGCGAACGCTTGTTATTTCACGCGCGTTTTCTAGCTGAAGTGCATTGCTAGCGCGTCAGAAGTTACTGTCCCCTTTAAAAAATGACCAGCGCCGCTTGGGCTCACTCACGTCAGGGACAAGAATGCTTTCATTTCTTTCTTAAAACCAAACGTTGTGCGTTGGAGCCCTGTACTCTGCAATGATGGCAGCACTCAACTCAAGGGGCAAGACTGGCAGGGGCAACTGAACAGCTGACAGGGACAACTGAACAGCTGACAGGGGCAACTGAACAGCTGACAGGGGCAACTGAACGGCTGGCACGGACAACTGAACAGCTGACAGGGGCAACTGAACGGCTGGCANTGTACCCCAAAATAAAGACGCGCCCTGCGCAGTGGTGGCAGCATGAAGGCTGAGGTGCACATGGGATGTGCACGTCACAAGTGCGACAAATCCCGGTCTGACTTTTTCGCCGCTCCGTACGTAAATAATCAGCCATCCGGTGTCGATATTTGCGTTTGGGCCGCTAAAATTACAGATTATTATAGATGCCGGGATAAAAGCTCGACGGATTGTAAACCTCGGGTCACCAAGGGGGCGAGGGTCGTTATAGATGTGAAGGGAATATCGTCTGACTGACTCAGCGGACTATTCTTGGGGAGTCACCTAATGTTTTCCTAGACCCAATAGTCTGGGCTTAGAGGGTATTCAGATAACTTTAGTGCACCTGAAGGCGTGAACGCCGAGTGGTACGATTGAGAGCTTAGTAATCAATCATCAGCAAGTAAAATATATGACTTACTATTTTTGTTGTTATAGATGCGCCTTTAAATGTCAATTCCATCAGTTTGTCCCTGGATGTGCTGAACTATAGACATCGGTAACCTATATTTAGTTAAAAGAATAGAACTACATTCATTTAGATCGAAGACTTTGACTCAAAGAGGGCCCGTTACGCGTCAAAATGAATGGGTGAGAGATCTAATTCGTCATAAGTCGCTCTCTCAATCCTGGTGTAGAGTGGCGTAGAATTTATTAAGCATGTTTTCGCTAAGTGCATGATATACAGTCGTCCCCCGTGAAGAGCGTTTGATCGGTTCCAGCAAACAACCACTCTACAGTCGACCTCGGCATAGAGCGGTATGAACGCTTTATATAACAGGCAAATAAGAAAATAGAGCGGCTGTTTCCTGAAACCGATCTAGCACTCTATACAGGGGAACGAGTTACAATAGGGTTGGGTCTTAAACAATGTACTTGCCGCTGCATGTATGTACATTGATGGCTGAACCTAGCATTGCTTCTGCAAACTCTGAGCTATCACGAGAAATTCGCCCCCTCCCCTACACTCACCCAAAAGTCTTGACAAAAATTTGTGATGCACATCTGGAGGAAGAAAACAATTGTGATATGGTTGTGGTAGTTTATCATGTCTTGTTTTTGCTCGCGTGACGGCTTAAATTTATGGCGACATGTTCATGACTGATATCTGATTCGTCCTTGAGAACCATGATGCCCCACAGTACCTATGAGACAGTACCCAACCTGCGCTGGCCTTGAGAGTCATGATGCCTCACAGTACCTATGAGACTGTACCCAACCTGGGCCTTCTGAGCTCAGTGGCTGCATACAACTTCTATTCTCGTTTCACGTTCGTACGGAGTGCTGTGGAGCAGCTGGTGCAGTAAGCACTAGTGTGCACGTCTCTCCGGTTATCTGATAAGACAGACTCGCTTTTCTCGGGCACGGTTGACTGCAACTCTTTTCTCGCATTGTTGTTATGAAAACTGCAGCTACATGTGTGTTGGCAAAGACAGCTCTTGTATGGAAGGAATTCATAACAACCAACGGTTGTCTCAACACTTCTTCAAAACTGACTTAATATTGTAAACTAATTCTTACTATCTTCTTTGTATGAACACACCGTTGTTGAAACTTTAGCTCGATTACAGTGGTCTTTGTTCTTTGGACTCTTGCTTGAACTTAAAACTGATTCTTATATTTATTTACTCTGTTCGCACTGCAACGATCTCAGTGAGCCGGTTACTTCAATACGACTTTTTATTTCTAAGCGATCGTTGCGGTATAACTATGTAGAGCGCTGTACAAAGGATAAATCAGAACTTTTTATTTCAGCGTAACCATGGACCATGCGTGCCCTGTGCCGCTCTTCGTTTTGAGGAGTACAGCGTCCAATGTTTGGATAGTTCACTAAGTTAGAGCCTCATTTCGTGGGTCCAAACATCCTTATTTGGCTTGCCATAAACAGTTCGTTTCTACGTGGTCGAGATCACAATAACTGCTGGTAAAATCATCTTTTTATTTTGAACTCATGAGGTTATTAAGCGTCATTTCTATCATAAAGAAATAAATTATCTTCGTGGTAGACGAAAGATGGAAAGCACTCATGAGCAATTACAGAAGGAATAAGATCTTAAAGATAAAGACGTAACTCTAAAGAAACAACGTACGTAGAGTGATACATGTGTCTCCTACACTAATACTAGACCGATTCTTGATAGAATGCTCGAACTAAGGAATACTACCAAATAGTCAGGTGTAATGGGGCCTTAAAATGTAAAAAGGAAGCATCTATCTTTAATACTGTAAATTGACATTAGTTTAGAATAATTACCTCTGCCTGTATGATCACACACCCACATACAACAGCGTGGAACAAGTAAACCAGAAAACGATCACATAAAGAGTGGGGAGCTGCATTTCTTTTTTAAAACAAAATTCAAAACGGTGGAGCTTCCAGACGTTACACTGATTTGTCAAATGTAAGCTTAGCGCATTGATATTTTAACGACCTACTTATGGAACCAGGAAACTGTATTGATTCTTATTGTTTTATTTATATCATGTTTCGGAGGTGTTCATGAAGTTTTTTGTTGAAAAATCTTTTTGAGGGTCAAACTTTTCAATCTCACTTGAACTTTTCAAATAAAGGAAGAAATTTGATTGTCTTTTTATTTGTCTTTTATTTTTTTTGCCCATTTTGAAAAAGTATTAACAAAAATTTAGAGAATTTCTCTCAAATCTTGATAGGCTTGAAATTTCATATTTCTCGGGGGGAGAAATATACCTTTTGTTGGTTCAGTTATTTAATAAACTGCTTGTTATTATAAAAAATTACAATTTCTTGCGTTTCATTCGATTGTTATACACAAAAGCAGTACCCTCTTGAACATATTGAGAATGTTATGCATGACTCATTTCCCTTGCTGGTACTTGAACTAATGAATATTATTGCAAATGTGGAGTTCGAGAAATTATTACGTAATCAGACGTTAGTTATCAGCCTTTCAAACCCAAATTTGTCTTGCAATCAGACATAAAGAAATCATTCCATGAGACACAAATTCTCTCGCAATCAGGCCGAAATTATCTTGCGATAAAAGATAAAAGATCATCCTATAGGGTACAAATTATCTCGCAATCAGACAAAAATTACTCGCCAATCAGACTTAAGTAATCCTGCAATCGCACAGATCACACGTCATGCGATCAAAACATTTCAAGTTGCTCAATGGGCGCACATCCAAAGGCTATGCGAGAGACTGAAGGCTTCAGACTCAGAAGACAGACTTGGTTAGCGAACTCCAAACCTGGAGTTCATCGGACCTATATGCACGAGCACCAGCTCTGACGCTAGAGCTCTTCTTGGAGGTCGCAGTCGATAAGCTCGCTCACGTGTTCCGCGTGGCGGCCTTTGTCACCGCGTGGCGGTGCTTGTTTGGCCTTCTTCCTTGTCGCTCTGCCCCCTATTCTTGGTGTTTAATCCTTTGAGCTTTGGGGATATGAAGTACCTGTTTTCAAATTTTTCACAATTTGTAACCTTACCTTACAAATTGAAAACTAATACGCGACTCAGGTGTCTCTGTACGACTCAGAAGGTTGAGAACTGGTCCCAGTTTGAGGTACTTTCCGTGTGCCCTTTATCACCCTGCGAGAGGGGTGCTTCTTTGGCTTTCTTCCTTGCCGCTTTCCCTTATTCTTGATGTTTAACCCTTTACGCCTTGGATTAATTCTCGGAGTAAACTGATTTTTTGTTTGCTTGCTGTTTAAACGTCTCCATATGAATGTTTTAATGAAAAAGCATGAATGGGTTGGGTGTAGCAGGTGATTTACGTGTCACATTTGTTACCAGGCGTTCTTGAATATCTTGAAAATGTTTGGGCCTCTATGCCCTGGCCA
>VOMN01030363.1:0-17402 GCA_014899125.1 Orchestia grillus
CAGCACACACACAGCACACACACGGCACACATACCGCGCACACACGGCACACCGCACACACACAAAGCACACGGCACACACGTGTCGCAGACGACGAGAGAAATTGAGTTGCTGGAAGCAATTTGTCGATATTAGGGGACTTGTTTGCGAGGATAACGTCATCAGGCGACCATACTTTGAGAAAAACACACAAGTGTTCGAGGGTTCCCGGCTGCCATACGAGACTATGTTCTTTGCAATTACTTAGCGCCGTTCTAGGGACGCCTTCTTCATATTTAAGGCCTGAAAAATCTATCACCTTGTATCGTGGTCGCTCTTACTCCGTGAATTAAACTATCCTAGCACTGAGATCATTGTTTGGAAGTGCTGCAAAGGAGAAAGTCGCGCTCCAGATATTGCTTCTTTTTATCAAGCCTCGATAACTTGAATGGACGAGCAAATCGCGCTTGTAAATTCGAAGCAAACAGTACCTGGTACGGTATCCATGCTACCGAGACGCTCTTCCCAGGAATATTTATGACACTTTGCTGCCCGCAAACCCACACCTGTGAACTTCAGTCACGATTTCATTAAGTTGATCACAACAGAGCTGTAGATACAACTACAACTACTTGCGAATTGTAAGTAGCTTACTCTTAATATCCAGGAATAAAAACAGTGGAGAATGGTGTATCTATTTGGGGAGTATGAGCTGCAGGGGCCGTCACGACCAGACCTCCATTGTCGCTCCCCATGTACCAAAACATGGCCAAAGAAATAGGAAAATAGCGCCCAAGAAAATCTTCTCCAGCAGTGATGTTGCGGTCCATGACTTCTTTCACGGTCCAGTCTGTTGTCCGCTTTGTGTGTCACTTTTTTTAGCGTTCCGTTCGGTGTTGTGTCGCGAAATGAGAGCCGAGCAACGACGTATAAATTGAGCACACACTCCTCGTCCTCATCCCTTGAGATGAGCAGTAAAGTAAGTTCGAAGAGCCCGTGATTGTTCTCCTGGCAGAACTCGGGACTATCCAATGGAAGTCGTGGGAGTCGCTGAAGTTATGGAGCAGAGGAAGTGACTAGCAGGAGACTTGCTCCAAGTTGGGACCGACGAGATGACACCAACTGCGTAAGTGGGACACTCGAAACAACCTTGTCTGTTGTTTCCGGAATGGCTTCTTGAAATTGGGATGTTTTTTTTTTGAGCTGGCGGGACGTTTTTTATGATGGAGATGACTTTTTGAACTGGAGTGGGTTTTAGTCTTTGGGTAATGTAGTTTACAAGCTTGAATTTATTGCCGAGACTTTCCTTTGCAAGAGGACGCAGATTTTCAACAGGGTAAAGAATTAAAAGAGTTTGGCGCTGAAGACTTTACCAAACATGTGTTGGCGTGGAGGCGGAGGTGAAAAATACTGAAATTTTCTTCTTTGTTGATGGTACACGCCTTAATTTTTAGCTTCGAGTGCATTGATGAATGATTACCGATGAATTCTAATGCGTACGACAATTGAAATTTTGAAGAACCAGTGTCATTTGTCATTGCGAAATCAATTCCCAGTCAAATAAATTGAAGAAAAAAATTGGAACACTATAGCCACCGTAAGCCTTAGCACGCTCATATCGAATCACTCAGATTACTTGTACATATAACGAGATCAACGCCACACCTAAAGTGAAATGGATAATCAACCAAATAGGCGAAAATTTTCGTTATTACCAAGAATATTCGTCATATCGCACATTAACTCAACCATCCAACTGTTCCAGTGTGGCCTTCTACGCTATTCTTCTCGGTTCGAGAAGACGGCACTCACAGGATATGGAAATACGGCACTCACAGGACATGGGAATACGGCACTCACAGGACATGGAAATGATCAATTCAGTTCCTAGGTCTCACACCTCACTGCACACGGAGTAAGAATTACGCCTTGCCCCCAGTATCAGGGCCAGGTTGTGGCTGTGAAGAACCTCATTTTGAAGTATTCAAAACTCAGTAGCAATAAGTTGTGAAATTCAGTATTCGTCAACAGCATCATGCAAAACAACCGCTTTACCTTTTTATTTGCTTCTAATGACACGTATATTTTTCCTGCTATCGGACGTTTGATTTAGTTGATACCGCTCTATGAAGGAGATAACTGTAAAGCGGGTGTTTGCTGGAACATATCTTGCGGTCCATGCGGGAGACGACTGTAGAGCGGTGATTCCCTGGAACCAATCTAGCGCTACATGTGGGGGACGACCATACGAGGATATACACTCAACTGAGCTATTGATGAGTCATTCTTACAAAACGTCAGAATTTCTTCCTAGATTATAACCGACTCCTCTGAATGCGTATTCACTGACTACGTGCTTGTGCCGATAGTCATTCATTTCAGAACATTTCATGCAGATTCACCGGCGGCCCCGTTGCTATAGCATACGAAATATTCTTCTCCCACCCCTCCTAAGTAAGCAAAAATAGACATTTTTCGATGAACTGAGGCCTACAGACAGCTTACGTACGCAGGCGTGACCTGGATGTCAATTAGAAATCCTGGTTTTTATTTTGTTTTATTTTTGACGCCCTGAAGACGCACATGTGCGTGCTCACCTCCCATGAAAACTTGATGCTAGGGTTTTACATACCGTGGCTACATATATTTTATTCTATGATGCCCAGAGTTGTGGGGAGGCGAGAATTTTCACGAAATGAAGAAATCAATAAACAACGGCGGCTGTGCATGAGCATTTTAACGACACTTTTGTAGGGACGAAGAAGAGGAAAACTGACCCGTCGTCTGCGTTGAACGCGTAGAGAGCTATTCTGAGGCAGGAACATTTCACATGACATACCAAAACCGCACGTGCAAAGCATTTCACGTGTAAAGCCTTTCACGTGTAAAGCATTTCACGTGTATAGCATTTCACGTGTATAGCATTTCACGTGTATAGCATTTCACGTGTGAAGCATTTCACGTGTGAAGCATTTCACGTATAAAGAATTACACGTGTAAAACTCTCTCCCAGGTGGTATTCCTTCTCATCAGGGTAACTCGCACTTTTAAAAATGCGTTTTTCACTTCGACTGTTAAGGAATGAATGACGGGCTGATAAAAGACCCAGTGCACAAAATTCCCCTTTGCCACTTACCATTTTATCTTCTGCTCACTGAACCCAGCCAGCGTTTTGAAGGGGAATTAAATACAGAGAAGAGCTCAACCGCAACGACGACAAAAATTGTGTCTCAAGTCTACAAAGTGTCCACGATAAATATATACTTCGATTTTAAATTTCAATATAATTACATATCTGGGATATCGATCGACCATAGAACAGTCAAACTCTGACAGGCAGAACAGATACACAAACGTGATAAAATAACACGATATCAAATACAAATTAATAGATCAATATTTACAAGCGATAAAAACATTTCTCGTCGAGATCCCGTAGAGTTGTTCACTTGAATACGAGCAGCAGAAAGGTGCGTCTCACAGTAACATTCAAGGACGAGACAGAACAGCACGTCTCGCAGTAACAGGCGAGGACGAGACAGAACAGCACGTCTCGCAGTAACATGCAAGGACGAGACCAAACCCCACGCCCCTAATTTATGCAGACTTATCAGAATTTTGCATTCCAGGCAGCGGCGGAAGTGCGGGTCAGGGCAGCCGAGGCAGGTATATAAATATTACATAATGCACTTGGGTGCCCAACTCGCCGACCTGCCGCCTGCCTCTCCTCCACCAGCGAAAGAAAACTCCAGTCTGGTGGCTTAATTTGATTAGCTCGTGCAAACAAGGACGCGCTTCCAGGTCCCGAGTTTCTGTGTCTGATGCACAAATGGAACAACTGCATTGGATGGTCTAGAATTTTTGGGCTCGGATGCCGCTCCGCTAAAAAATGTCCAGGTGGATTTAACTGTATTTGAGATCGAAATCGTTTAGAGTGGTATAATTTTAGGGGTATTAAAATTGTTCATGAAATATTCGCTGAATCAATGCGGTTAATATTTTTTTAATATATCGGGTGAATTAATAATCAAAGAACCTGTTCTTTATGATAAAGCTTATCTTATTTGTATAACACCCAAAAGAGTTAGTTCCGCGAAGATTTTCGACTTAAGCAGGTTACATCATATATCTAATATTATTAAAAACGGCATCGCAAAGAGCCACTCGCATTTAACGTTCTGCAAGACCTCTAACAGGAGCGGTCTTTCAAATTTCATGATTCTGTCTCCATCTAAAATGAATATCTATTTATTACTTACTTTTTTAGAACATTGAAAGTTTGATCATCTCACTCGCTTGCTTGTAACTGCGTACAAGCTTACGTAACAACAAGCGGCTGAAATTCCCAACTCATCTCTCAGTAACTAAAATTACTAAATGAAGGTTTTTATAACGTATCATGGCTACCGTTTATTGGGACTAACGTGATAGAATTATTTTCTTCGACATTGAAAATTTGTTAAGAAATAATGAAGGGACTTTAAATAGTGACTGTGCGGTCTAGTGTACTACTAAAACACTGATGACGTGCCTGCTTGCTTGCAACCGAGCACACGTGTTCCCTCATAATTAAATAAAGATAATATAACCCCGAATTTACATTCGGAACTGAGAGAGTAGAAGCTAAATTATAAGTACTTGATCGTATCGTATATTCCATATTCTTCATAAAATGAGCAGGTAAGGTTCAACAGTACCGTGAATGCGAGATGCTATATGAACAGAGCTGGTGCGGGGTGAGCTTCATATCTCTGGAAATACGTACTCATACCGTTTGGACCTGAAAACCTTTCGTTACCCTCTTGAATGATGAAATACCAACAGATGCAGGGTGGCCTAAAACTAAGGTACCCTTCCATGAAATTGTGTCCTAACATTTGTATACGTATCAGTGCTACCCATATCAGTGAGGGTACCTTACTTTTGGGCCACCCTGTACACACTAGAAAAAATTTTGTTATTAAAAAATTACCTAACAGGCTACGAGCAGTCAGTTTAAGATACTACCCACAAGAAAAATTCCCTTAAATTACGCACCTCGACGAACAGTCTTCAGGGTTCTAGAATGACCAGGTTGGGTCAGGTGGGGTGCAGGCGGGAGAGGGGGAGGAATTAAGGGTGGAGACTGTCACCCGTGCTCGGGAGGAAGGAAAAAGGAAGAGGGCTGTCCCTAGCGTGAATATTTGGTAGCTTTTTTATTCACAATAGCTGAATTGATGTCATTATTTTCCCCTCAAACTAGAAGGCGGAGATAATTCTTGTATTTGAGTCAATAGGCTAGCCATTGGGCAACGGTGGGCATCAATGGGCGAGCAGCAGGCCAGTAATGAGCGGGCAGCAGGCCAGTAATGGGCTGGCAGCAGGCCAGTAATGGGCTGGCAGCAGGCCAGTAATGGGCTGGCAGCAGGCCAGCAATGGCCTGGCAGCAGGTTAGTAATAGACTAACGATAAGCTACTGACATAATAGTAAAGAGGAATAAAACTTGGTATCGATGCTGTACTAAGAAATGCAGGAATTTTGTTGCGAACAATTATAATTCAGAGTCCCACCTATGCTTAGAAATAGCATCCATAACTCATCACAAACGTTTACAGGCGCTTTTACCAATAGAAAAATAAATCACACTCATGTACGTATTTTTATCCCGACGAAAATAAATCACACACTTATGTATGTGCTTGTTCCTAGACAAAATATATTGCTAGCAGTAAATTATCATATGGTCATGGGATTTATTTCAATCATAAATGAGCTCATTTTAACATAAAAAAATTGGAGTCATGATGAAGATTGAGGTTTGGAGAGGGCAGGGTGTGGGGAGATGATACTAAAACGAATGACATTTTAAAGACGTCCCAAACATATGTAGGACAAAAATAATACTTTGCTTCTATTTGAATCTGAAAGAACGAAAAGCTGAATGAAATAATTAAAGCCAGTAAATTTGTTTCGAAAGAGAAAGAATTCTCATTTTTAAATGCATTTTGCTGGAGACGACAGAGAAACGAACATAATGCTTCAGCACGATTATGCTTCTGCTCTTTAATTTCAGGAAAGATTTTGACTGATGAAATGTCAGTCAATGCGCAAAATGGCACCCACGTCGCGTTGTATGAACTGCTGCGAAAATCTGCAATCTGGGTGATGAAGTATACCGCTAAGTCATAATTGTGTTGATTAGCATACGAAGTCAATGTGCCATGTAAATGAGGCGGACACAGATGTGCGGATGTGTAATGTAAATCAGGCTCACAGATATGCACCAATAAATTGTGGCCTGAATCGTGTGGCCAGCACTCATTAAAATAGAGTAATTGGTGTACTCTACGATTTAGCACACCGATTGATGTAATTAGGTTCGTACTTGGGGGCGGAATTCAGAGGAGTGAACTGAACCGTTCCACAGAATTTTGAATCACCGCTGTTCCCTGGCCCTGATATTATTTTCCTGCGCTTCTGAGGCTCAGTATCCAATCACGCTATTCCAAAACAATGAACAATTACCAGTTTCAAAAACACCTAACTTTTTACCATGTATATGTATTTCCGATTCCACTTTCACGAGGATGGTGCTAGTTTTTTTTAAACGCTAAATGCAGCCGCATGACATACATATTCACACGTACATAATGCTGCAACCGGTTTTTCGCACAAAGCTAAGGGAGCTCTAAACGAACTAATAATCTAATCTGATATTAGTAAGAAGCTAAATCCAGCTTTATCGCAAAAAAATGGGTTTGTTAAAGGCTAAAAACATCTAACTTGTCACTAACTAATCCCTCCACAATGCAGGAATTGGCACGGTTCTAAAAATACATAGAAGCTCATCGAGTTAAGCGCGTAGGAGAGCAATCAAGCAGAGGTGTAAAAGAGCGTCGTGCTCTGTCTGCATTAGTGTAAACAAAAGTTTTTACTCACCGTACGCGTCTCTGGAGTGTCGTCGGACAAGTCCCTGTTAGCGTCATGGGTGGTCCAAACGACTCCCTCACTCCAGGGCCCCCTCACCGCCCTAGTTACTCACCTGCAAGGGAAAAAATTGCTAAGCACTCACGTCCTGTTCCAGTAATTTTACGTGTAGTACGCATGCAGTAGAACTTTACGGCAAAAATTGGGCTGGTAGATTCCAGCTGTGAAACTGCGGGTAGAAGCTGACTGTATTTAAAGTCATTTGAAAGTCAAAGTAAAACACAGTTTCCCCCTCGGAGAGCGCTAGACTAGGTCTAGCAAACACCCGTTCTACATCTGGCCCTACGTAGAGCGGTATCTGCTAGAGCGACCATCAAATAGTACGAAAAGTATTTGCGCCACAAGAAGCGAATAGAGCGTGCCATAAGAAGCACATAGGAAAAGATAGTGGTCGTTTA
Source organism: Orchestia grillus (assembly GCA_014899125.1). Taxonomy (NCBI): domain Eukaryota; kingdom Metazoa; phylum Arthropoda; class Malacostraca; order Amphipoda; family Talitridae; genus Orchestia; species Orchestia grillus. The sequence continues at coordinate 7,345 of VOMN01030363.1, forward strand.
CGAGAACCGATCTAGCGCTGTGTGCGTAAGATGACCGTGATTTTAATGTAACGCATAAGATTTCACCTTGAAAATATTTTCATCACTATACACTTATGGGATGAAGCTTTTGAAAAGGAATACGTGCTTTCTTGTAAAATAAACAAAAATTTTTTCCGAGATGAAAGTTTTGACACTTTGTGAATAACTGATTTTTTCCCTTCAAGACTTTTGCCTCCGCGACGTTGCTGCTGAGCACGAACACACACGAACACACACACACACACAACTCAAGCGCATTCAGACATGCTCAGTAGCTTTAAAATCTTCCCTAGCCTATCACTAGTCTAGAACACCACTGTAACTGAATTCCCACGCCCTATGTTACTTCATGTGAATAATGCAGCGTTGCTCAGCCTTTTGGCCTTTGCGTAACCCTTTCTTTTAATAACAAAATAAGTTAGATGTGAGGTTGGCCATAGTGCAATATTAAAATAGCCACGAATATATTGTTTAATATTAGTAATATTAGGTCCATGAAATAAATAAACATTGAAAAGTGCACTATCTTACCTGACTTGTTCTTTTGGAACACTAAGGGACCTACTGCGGAATCCGTGATGAGAAACGATGGTGTTGTGTATACCTCCTCTGTGAACTTATCTGTTCCATTTGTACAAATCGAGCATATTGGTGACGCGATCCCGCACCCACGAATCCCTTCTATACCTCCTAGGTGGTTTAAAGGGCAAAGCCCCGAACAATGTACTCATTTCGTCTTCAATCAACGAGACGTACGCACAACGTGGGTCGGAAACAATGTCATATAAAAGAACTTTCGTAACTCGAAAAGTTATATCCGTGTGTGTATCCAATTAACAAAACATGTCATCCTCTCTGGGTCACCTCGTAAAACAACATTTTCTACATATACCCCTGCCTCCTACACTATGAGGAATTCATAGCAGCTTGAGACATTCAGTCAATGTATATCACATGCCATTCTAGCTAAACGTGAGCGAGGGAGTGAAAGCTACATTTTTTCAAGTTAAAAGTCTCAAAACTCTCGACTCGAATGGCCACGCCAGCCAATAAAGCCAAGAACAAAAAAGCCGCGAAGAACAGGCCCCTAAAGAACAACCTTCGTGAACAACAAACGCACTTGATCGCACTCAAGCAAAAAATCGAGTTGTTAAATTGTCGCCAGCTCGATTTCGTTCCATAAATCTTTCGAAAGACCTTCAGAACGGTAGCTCGTCGCTGGGGAGCTCGAGTTGTCACGGCCTAAGGTAGGTGCTTGTTCCCATCTTCGTGTATTTTGTTATCCTTCAACATGACTAACATCTAACTATATTAAGTTGCTAACAAAGTCCAAGTTCGGTCAATTCGAAAGTAAAGTAAAGCTAAAAGACTGACTTGTCGTCTGGTTTCGGTGGCCCCTGACCCTCAATCTCAGGTCAGACAGAAAAGTCGTCAATATTTATTTTTGATCATCATCAATGAGCTCACGTTCAGATTTCTAATTCCTTTGCACTATATTACGATTCAAGAACACTATGCCATAGTTACAATTGATTCACATACAGAACCCATGCATAAAATAGGAGTCCTCTACTAAAAATGTCAACAAAGCACGTCTTGTGCATCGAGCGCTAGTCAGTTCCACTGGTAAACGATAATCTCCATACTTGGTTCATGTTATACAAATATTTCCAGGGCTATATATTACTCTCTTAATTTGATACCGCATCATGTGGAGAACGACTGTATAGATCGATTGTTTGCAAGAATCGATCTAGCGCTCTATGTGGGAGACGACTGTAATAATACTTTTCCCAAACGTTCCCACCGGGGGATGGCAAGCATGACGTCACTATGGACCCCTCCCATCAGGAGAAGCCGGGCAGACTATTGGTGCAGGCACGTTTAGTGCTGTATACGGCTGGCACAGGGACGAGGGTAAAGCGGCTGTTTTCTTGAACTGATCTAGCACTCCATGCTGAGGACAACTGGTTAGTTTAATTTGGGAACCTATGCTACAAGATAAATCTCAGTGAGTATGTTTTACCTTCATACTTAAATCCTAAGGCAACAATTTCTAATCATAAGGCAACAAGAACTTAATACCTATATCTTTTGTATTAACTTTGAAATTCACGCGACGAACTTGAAGTTTTTTCCCTGTACTTCAAGGAGTTAAATTAATTTTCCTAAAGTCGAATTACCTTCATTGTGACGCAGATTGCAGCCTATCATGGGCCAAATTCTACATCAGCTCAAATAATGTATGATAAAACTAACTTGTCATGAATGAAATTATTCTGTCTTGGCATGGAAATAAATATGACCAGGGAGCCCACCGTTACGAGAATTCAAATAACTCCAAAACTGTGAGTAAATTTAAGTTCCATCCTCCAACCTCTCCTTCCAGAACAACACTTCGCATGCCGTTATGATCCGAACATCACGAGATTATGCCTGAGAGCATCTGAGGACCTCGAATGTCTGCGAATTATTTGAAGTGTCCTCGGGCGTTTTGGAAAGATTGCTTAGGGTTCTGTTATTAAAGCGAAGGCCTCTAAAAACAGACTTTGAACGCTGTCCCCTAGATATGACCGTCTTTGAGAGACTGTGATAACAATCGAGCATATTGAGAAATGGCGTAGAATGAATGCCGTATTGGGCATGAAATATGTTCTGAGTAACAGATGGAATACAAAATCAACTCTCTTTAGTTACTTTTCATAGAAAAAAGTTATTGTACGTGAAACTGTTTTCGTAATTCTTCAGCTGTTTTCTAATCTGTAACTTATCCAAATGCATTGTTATGAAATTTCATCCTTGCGAAAAAAAATCAATTTTATTAAAGAAAGACATTGGCCAAAGGTCAGTTTCATCTATTCGATTTATTCCATGACAGACGGTATAAGCTGTAGACGAAATACTCCTACTACTCACCCTGTAGTATTTCCAGTTTTATTATACATCTAAAAAATTATGAATATAGCTTGGGACACCTTTTTTACTTAAAGAAGACATTCGGGTACAGAAATATACTCGAATATTTTTTAAAACCAATATGTAAAGCCGCTGATGTAAGCCTAATTGAAAATCATTCAAGAAAAATTGATCTCACAAGTATTGGAAAGTAAAAAGAAACTAGTTTAAAAAACGCAATTGAAAACTGTTCAACAGGAGTAAAAATTTCAAAACATAGACAACGTAAGATCGAAGATGTTCGACTATTATTTTCCCCCGGAAAATACATAACACCGAAACAAGCTGAATTTGGCGCACGTATTCACGCAATACTGTGGAAGTTTTATTATTGTAGGCACGGCTTAACACTTTGACTGAGACGTGCGCCATATATGGTACACGCGGTCATCTAACCTAACGTAATGAAATTACTAACATATATGAACACAAATTTTCAAGTATTCATAAAATTTGTGTTCGTTACTCGAATAAGCTAGTTAGGATTAGGGGGAAAATGAATGGGATAACTAAATTTGTGACAGCTAAATCCGCCAATTTTAAACTCACAGCCGAAATTTTTGTAGAGAGGAAATATTTCCTGCGTGGAGAATCGCAGTCAAAGTGTTTTAAAGCTCTCTATCCGCATGAAATGTGATCCAAAATGAGGGAAGAGAAGGGACCATTTAGTGTTGACTTGAGAGAACGGAGAATCTAAGCTCAAGGTGTGATACCACACAAGATCCCTTGCGCATAGAAACAGTAAATTATGTTTGAAATATTGGTTAGGCAAAGAAGAGATCGCGAAGAAAGTGTGAATATTGGATGGAGTAAAGTGAGCACGAAAGATAGAAGTCCCGAAAGCCTATCAATAGCTGAAGTCACCTAACAGTGCCCCCTGGGAAGACATTCCTCATAGCACACGCTAAACAAATGTAACCAACCTAACCGTATTGCCTAACCTGTACCTTGGAGGGGCGACTCTGTTTAATTTTTTCATCCTGCTGACGCTCTCAGAGGAGCATCATAGAGAGGTAAAGTGTAAGTCAAGCGCCGTTGGATTTTTATCTTCACGAAAAACAACACAGCTTGAGCAGAGCTACTTTATTAAATTAGGCACGACGCTCGGCAATTCCCAAGCGGTAACGGTCTCCAAGATTTAGAAGGCTGTCGGGTACGCAACAATGAGCACTTCGCACGTGAAGGATGTCCTGATATCCTGTTTTTCTGTCCACTGCTCCATCCTCGTTGGCTTTGGGATCGTGCAGCCGCTTCCAGTTTAGAACCACCAAGTTCGGAGTGTACTCTGACCAGCCAATCTTCAATCATCTTTTCCAGTCATCTGTTCTGCCCTCATTTCCCTCTTCCCTAACCACCTTTGGCACCAGCTGCCACGTCCCCTGGAGAATTCGGCATCACGTGGTGTGGTGACAACTAACAGCCTATTGGCTGTTTTGTTTACGGTCTATCGTAACCAGACCGTAAACAAAAACGAATAAAATTTAAATCACTAGTGCTGGGTTATTAGAGTACAACAATGCAATATTATTCCATTGCATTTCCCATAACAACAGAACTTGCTCTTCATAGTTTTTCAAAATTGAGCGACGGGGTTTATTCATTGTCTTATTCTAGACATTTTAATGGACTAATCAATTCAGAGGGTATTAAACTTAAATCGATTCAAGCACGGTTAAAATTGAAGTTATAGTGTACATACAAATAGAAGGCAGTATTCGTTGAGTAATGATCGTCTGTGCAGGCGAGCTATCAGTTAGCTCAAATCACAAAACAAATCCATGCTAACAAGCTATCGATTTCACTAAACAAAGCCTTACCAGAAGACAAATGATGCATAATTCAGGAGCTAGACAAACTGGATGACTCATCCATGGTATCTTGTTCGAGCCGGCGTGTCATTTGTGAGAAATTATTATTCTCACATGCACATGTGCTACAGAGAAGCAAAGCGGCTCACTACGCGGTAGCCCAATATTCCAACCAGGGGCAAGAATCATGCACAAAAATGTCCTCATTTAAAGCAAATGCCCAATATTTATCTTAATAAACGGATAGATATTCATTCAACACACATAGCAGTGCGGTGAACAATCCACAGCAATAAAAGAGCTTGTGGTGAGTCTAATGAGTTTAAAGGCAGGACACGTCGGGTCAGGATTTCGTTTGCTCTGCAGTTCAGAAAATAGTAGGTCTTGCAGTAGAAAATTTAGGACGAGGTATCTGCGAGTTGTAGGTCTTGCGTTAAAAAGTTTACGACCGGATTCAGTGAGCTGTGTTTCTTGCAGAAAGGAATTTAAGGTACAGAATCTGTTTTCCCCACAATGTTTTAAGACCAAAGGATAGAAATTCTAAAATTTTAATATTGGGGAAGTTGAGAACACATGAACATTCAAGCACATAAATTATTTCGAAGAGCAGCTTACCTTAAGTAAGAAGTTATCTCTTCAAATTTAAATACTCCTGCATGTATTTAACGTCGTCGGGAAAAAACATGGCATTGGAAGTGAATATTTCCACTGAGACCCAAAGTAAGACTAAATTTTCAAAGTAAATCGAGTTAAAAGTTTTCTAAATGAGTAGCTTTAACAACAGTAGTAAAAATAGATTCGAAGTTAAGCAAACACATGGCTTCAGCGATAATATTTCCATTTTTAGGGAAGAAATAATTCATCGATGCCTCCAGGGGATGTTATTCACCCCATAACAACTCATCTTCTCAAGGCCCTGTAAACAACTTCTTAAATGTAACACTTTACTCTTTCAAGTGGATGGCAATCAGAGTTGAAGGAGTCCGTCGTGCCATCGCAAGATCATTTGCTGGAGCTGATTATGCCAACGGGGTTCCTCAAGGATCAGTTCTCGGGTCTCCTCTGTATCTCAATCGGGGTGCCTTTGGGAGTGAAAATCTACTTTGTCAGCCTACTTTTTCAGAGGAAGGCAGTATTTCTCTCTTGAATTTCTAAAGCAAAATAATCAAGTAGCACTATGCGTAAGAAAATTACACGGAAATTAAATTATTCTTCTCACTGGTGCAGATCGTATGAAATATATAAATACGTAAAACAGTAAAATTAAATGTACATGTTTAATTCTTTTATAATTTTTTTTTGACCAGGACGACAGCATTGCATAATTGTGAGTCAGTTGTCTAACAATATCGGACAATATTATCATACAAAATAACCGACGCAGATAAATTCAATCTGTAATACTCGCAAAATGAAGTTTAAAAATAATTCACTATTCGAAGCTAATTTCAAAACGTTGAACCATAGGACTAAATCAAATCTGTTTACGATTCACTTATTCGTTCATTCCATACAATGTCTTAGAATATCAAGTCATTGAAGAAATGGAACATGATCAGGATTGTCTTTTCACTGTCAGAAACGTAGATCAAACTTCACATATATACGCAGGAACGCAATGTTCACATTGCTAGTGAGCTCATGAACAATAATTTGCTATCGGCCTTAGCAGACGTTTCCCAGCAAACTTTGCCAATAAAGTTCAAGTACCTGACTTGGGTTCTGGCCGCCAATTACTAAGGAACACCCCATCAGAGACGAACGTAACCTAACAAGTCTTCATACAAGCCATCTTGGGTTTTCTTGTTCTCAGTTGTAGGAGTTCGGACTCTCAAGTTTTTTCACAATTGCCATAATCTTCACTTCCTCTCCAAATAAAGAATTATAGCAAGTCTTGGACGTTGCTAAATTTTGATTATTTCGTAAGTGAAGCTATATTCACTAACCTACTTCACCCTTTCGAATAATGTTCTTCGAAGCAAGGTTGATCCTTTTTGAAGTTCTAGACGAAAAATATTTATGAATTTTATAATGAAAAGCAAGCTCATACAGACATTTAATACCGTGATTTCACCTTTTTTTCTCAAAAATAAATCTCTTTCGGAGTATCGTTATCTTTATGATACGAGTATGACCTTAATGAGGCTCTCCAGCGATAACGTCCACCGTTTGATAGGACTTCCGTACGGTTTACTCCATTCCTTGCAGGACAACTACGTAGGGTTAATAAATCGATGGAATATTTTACAAGAAGACGGGATCAAATTGAAACCCACCAATCGTAGCCACAGTCGGACATTTCGTTTAAGCCAGCAGCACTGTTGCACCTACAGCAAGCAGACACAACGTTGGTGACCGTACGTATGTCACCCTAGTCTAACTTCTTAGCGAGAGGTTCTATGATCATCTATAATTTAATCCACGCAAATAAATTTCCTGAGTGTTTATAAATGTATGGATGGTATGGTAAAAACTTAGACTAGGAACTGCAAAAGGAGATCGATTCACTCTTCATGGATAAAGTAAACTAAGCAAAAAATTACGTACCGTAGAAAAACTGTAAAAACGTGACTATGATTCGTGTACACCGGACGTAAAATCGAGAGAACGAGAAGCTTATTTTAAGACCGAACGCTCCCTGAGAAGTTCAGACAGCTAAGGACTCGCTTCAATACATCACGAATTCAAAATAAGAACGAATCGACGCGCAGCCCAAACTTCTGCGACAACGGGATCCAATCTTAAAAACGAAGGCTTCAAGCAGTCCTGCCGAGATTCTTATTCATGAACCGACGCGAGATATGCACGACCATCCCTGTCATGGCCATGAATATAAACAAGCTATTAGCATCAGGTTTCATCGGTCAGGGATGGTGCAAATTTGTAGGCCACGAGCCAAGGTGTTATGAGGCTCCAGGCTTCTGGTGTTTGCCGCAATGTTTTCTAGGAATAATGAAAAATATCGAACCCAATATTCGATGTTAAGCGAAGGGTGTTGGGAGCTTGGAGAGCTTGGAGGCTTGAGCCAAGGGGGACATCAGGAAAGGTGTAAAAAATCTCGAGATAAATACTTAACACAGAACTTTAAGAAGATATAACGATCAGACATGAGGATTTTTCAAAGTTTTTTGCGTCAAATGCGGATGCACTGTCCTTTAAAACTAGAGTTTACACACAGAAGATGTGAAAACATGTAAAAAATTACCTATATATAAAATTAATAGTCCAATTTCATAATTTAAGAAATGCTAATTGTTTTCGAAGCGTCTGTGACTACAAAGCGCTTCTAATAATCATAAAAGTCTCGTTCTCCACTCAAAAAATTGCAGTCTTTTCTGTAAATTCGAATAAAATCCCCAAACAAAGCTGAGAGAAAGAAACTGAAAAGAAAGACCCCCAAATCCTCTTACTAAATTAGGTCTCTTCTTACCAGCGACAGGCCATCTGGACGGCAGTCAACATGATACACAGTTGATGAGGTCCTAGTCTCTTCAGGAACGCTTGTCACAGCCATGTGAGATGGGAACACAATGGGTCGAGCTGCCTCGACTGCGAGATGTGATGAGATGTGAATGGCAACAAAATCTTCAAGGAAGTGTTCGTGAGGAATGACGTATGTGACTGTGATTGTGTTCGGCGGAATAATTGAAATATAAGAAGGGAATGACTATGATCGAGTGAGCGGAGAAAGTTCGGAATATTCTGATACGAAATAAAGGGGAGTGCTCATAGAATTTAGAAAGTAACGGTCGCCGAGTGTAAAGGGAAGCATTCATAGTGCATGGAAATTTGAATTCTTAATTACATGAGAACTGCAATGAGAGATTCGACAAAACATAACAACTTATTACTTGACACATGCAGCAGCGTAGACAATAATGTGTGACGTTAATTCCAACGGTGAAATGAAGTATTATTTTTAAACTACACTTTTCCAATGTTATGGTGAAGGAAGAAGTTTCGAGGCTGTGTCTTGGGGGGGTTCGGTTGAAATCTTAATCTTAGGATAAAGGTCGTATTTACACACAGCTCGGTAGGGAAGGGAAATATTTCTGATAAGTGAATCTCCTTCTTTAGTATCAGGAAATTAACAGGACCTCTTGTTCTACCGTCGGCAGGATTCAAAAGATGCCTTTTTTCTCTTCATTATCAACGAACTTGAAGAACAATGTGGAACAAGAGATAACAGTACAAATGATTACAGAAGTTAAACGCTAACGTTCAGTTGAAGGAGGAGGCAGCGAGGCCTCTCGCCTCGGACAACCCTTCTCAGTTGCAGGTAAGTACGACCTATGCTAACTGAGGTCTTATTTTTTGTAGAAGAGCACATAAAACCATTGCGGAGAGCCAGGTGTTTCAAAATCTAATCTTAACTCCTTAACGAACTCTCCCGAGAAGCCGGCGCTGCATTCACACGGTCCGTGTAAGCGACAGTGACCGTGTGAATGCAACAACCCCGGCCACGAGATATCTCGGGACAGTGTGTACACTGGGTCTAGGTCATCTAATATCGCATGTCGATCTTTCCGAGATTCAGCTCAGGGGCAAATTGGGTGAAGGATTTCATAGTTTGTTAAGGAACTCAATCCTTTTAATGAGGCTTCAGGGGAGTGCACAGTAGGTATAAGAAATCAAGTGCATTGTTGTAAATTACTCTCCTGGCAGAAGTTATGACGCTGCAATTCCAATTCTTTTCCAAGATGACAATGAGCTAACTATCACATGGGACGCGGAAAGTTCATCACAATGAAAACCGTGGGAAATACTTTCGATGAGTTAGTTATGATTCGCCGAACAAAGTTTTATTACGTTTCGTCCGAATTTTATTTGTGACAAAAAACCATTTCCAAACCTTACATTCCAGGCACAACAAAAAGCTAGGACACTGTTGGTGTAGCTCCTATTGTAAGCACACGAAGTGATTTGTGGAGAAATTTAATAAATAAATTTAACAACTGATTGTTCACGAATGAGGAACTGTATTTTATCTGCATCATTTTGTACATGCTTAATTTTACGTTGATCTAACAAAAAATACAATTCTGACGGGTGAGGTATTTGTCCATGGCGTGCTTATGATATTCGACAATGCTTGCACAAATAGCGAATTTGGAGACGCTGTGAGAGCGTTAGACACAGCAGTGTGTGTCGAGCCACAACCGCCCGCGGTGCTCGCCCAGTCGCGCTAGTGCGTGACTCAGACCCCGCTCGCTGAGCTCTAACTCGTGTAGTACTGAACCTGTGTAGTGCTGAACCTGTGTAGTGCTGAACCTG
>VOMN01030372.1:0-14686 GCA_014899125.1 Orchestia grillus
GTGCCCGCAAAGCCCCCCGATGATCGTCTGAGCTCTTCAAAGGCTTGGCGCAGTCTAGATTTGCTCTGATTTTCCAATCCATCGCACCGCCTTATTGAGGCCTGTCTGCGCAGCCGAACACTCTAATGGCTCCTTTGAATAAGCTCAATGGTGCCCGCTGTTATTGCAATTATACTGGCTGTAACTTGTGCACTGCTGGCTGCCTGCTGCTCCCTCCAGAGCATTGCTGTCCCATTGACAGGAAGCTCTGCAGCGCACTCAGTTATATGGAACTGCCCGTTTGTGGTCGGCTCGAGCTCAGCTTTGTGCTTTTTAGGAAGCAAAAATCTTGGCTGTGGAAGGTGAAAATTGGTTGTGAAACTTTTAGGTATATTTGAAGTGTTTGGAAGTGGAAGGCGTATTTCACTATCACTGTCGTAAAAAAATCCAATGTGAAGGATTGAAATCATATTTTATTCCAACATTATAAAAACTGGGCTAGAAATAAACTAATTTTAGGATATTGAATGCTTTTTGTAACTTTCGTTTTTATCGAACACGCCTTACTCACGCACCCATCAGATTCAGCGTAAAATAATTTCGTTTGAAACTTACAGATTTAAGGACAAAAAATTTAGTCTAGTTTACAGCTTGAGTTTCCGTTTTAAATTAAGATTATAATTTTTGAGACTTTTCCAAAAAATCTAAAGCGATGTACCGCGATATTTCAGTCGTTGATATGGAATTTCAAGTATTTTGATCGTAACGTCCTTCGGATTCATTTCTCCAGTCCAATATTAATTTTCAAGATAGGTTATTCGTTTCAAATTCAAGATTTCATGAAAGATCAGCATAATCAGTCCTACAAATGGAACCAAAGTGAGTTCCCACTGGGGACCTGGCACGTCGTCAGGCACGCCGCACGTCGCAACTCTGTTCCCCATTGCCAGAAGTATTGAAAAATTTATGAACGCGATATGCTTGTTATATGTAATTTTCTCTTAAACATAGAAATTGCTAGGGACTTGTGCAACAGTTTCTAATTTCCGTGGCAAAATTTTGAAGGATTTTATTGTTTAACTTAGCGGCTAAATGGTTACTAAATGGTTACTAAATTTGTGTTTGATGGAAATTTCTTCGTCTTTTCGAATGTTTGCCATCCCATCCAACGTGTGACTTGGTCGACCTTCCTGAAACGATCACAACATAAAAATTTCTTGAGATATTTTAATGCCGTATCGGTTGCAGTGAATTGTAACTTTGGATTAAATTCTCCACTGAACAATGCTACAATAATTTTTTTTACCTTTGTGGACCTCCTGAAAGCTAGTTGCATGTCAGTTATTTTAATTATTGTCGTAAAAAGCTGAATCTAAGACGTTATGAACGGATTTGCGGTTTAACTTTACTTGGCAGTGTAAATAATTCAAAATATTTTCTAGAGCTTTGACCAGTATTTTGTGGCTCACTATTTATATTCCATGATCTTTTTGCAAACTCTATGGTAAAATATTAGGTGCATTAGTCGTAAAGTGTGGGGACTGAAATTTTTTGAAACATTTTGAAGTTTCCATACAATGTGACAGACAAAAGTAGTCGAAGGCTCACAAAATATTTCAGGTATATATGTTTCAAAATAAACTATGCAGCGTGTCTTCTTATGGGGTTTCATTTATTTAAGTCAATAGGTTTGTAAGTTACATTTTTTTGTGTTAGTGACGTGCATGTAGGCATTAACGGGGCACCCTCTATACAATAAACTTATTTCCTTCCACACTTCGCTAACAACTACCCATCAGTCACACGTTGTTTCAATGATGGTCGAGAAATATCAATGCTCTAACTACACTAGACTTCCTCTGAACGCAGGAATTTACACACCTGTTCAAATTCTCTGGTGTTTCATCTCTCATATTTGTGTACCTTTCGTGACTATAAATTTCAATGACGAATTGAGTAGTTGAATTAACGTATGCACTCGTATTTGCATCCACTCACCTTTCTGTGAACTTTGGTGCCGAACATTTTCGCAAGAAACTAACTTTCAAGTCTTCAGACTATCATTTTGCTGAAATCACTTTGAGGTCCCTGGTCACTAACTTCTTGTTGTAGATTCACCAACAGCTATTCCAACATTCTAACGTTATTTAGAACCCTTCACTTAATGTGCCTGGAAAGACTCCCTTGTATTTACGTTCATTCAGTTTGGCTGAGCACATGTGTACATTGGCCCCTATAAAACACTCTAGATTCTGCGACAAAAAACCTGTTCACAAAAATTCCAAAATACTTTTTCATTCGTTTAAAAATGAAATTAGTCGACTTTTAACCACACGGTAAACATAAATCGCAGCAAAAAGTTATTTTATTTCATTTCGTATTTCAAAATTTGCATCATTTAACCCTGTCTCACACGGTGTTCTTGTAGCACCTCCCCTGTCGCTTGCTCGTCAGATCGTGTCCTGCAGCACCATCGTTGCCCTTGCGTGTGCTTGGTTGCATTGAAAAGCTGACATTTGCGTTGAAACTCCCCGTGTTCGAAATTATAACGAAGAATCTCTAGAACGTTACACCAAGTCTTATTCATGAAATAAGTTTTAAAATTGTTTTCGAGGTTAGATCCTTTTTAAATCATTTTCAAAGCACCATTACTAAGTAATCATTGGGTAGAAGGATATTTTATGTTTTTTTACATAAGCAGAACCTATCAAAATTTTTAAGTACGCGCTCATATGTACTTAATGTTGTATTTAATTCTTCACGGTAACTTGACAAATTAATTAGCCTACATCAAGGGAACGCCCAGCTCTCTATATCTAACCATGATACTCGACTGTCGTTCCATCGCGTCTGAAAGAAAAGAATATCTACGGCTAGCACCGACCTCTATTTATGATTGCGCCGACGATGTGGTCATCAGCGGCCTAGAGTTCTCCTACATCATTGGCATAATTGTTGCCCAGAAAGGCATAGTTGCTGCCCAGAAAGGCATAATTGCTGCCCAGAAAGGCATTATTTTTCCCCAGAAATCTTCAGTGGGACACTCGTAAAATGAGAGACAATGTTGGCATTGGTGCCTAATGATGTCTTATCAGCGATGCACAGAGTTCTTTAGTGCCGCACAAATTGCCTAAAGCAGACCATGTTGCTCACGATGATTTTGCTCATATTCTCACTACAGCGTTGGGAGCGCGTTGGAATGATTGCTAGTAGTGAAGAACCACCGTTTGAATTGGCACAGTTGATTCGATTCCATGCTTATAATTATAAACTGAGAATTGGGTGACTGCAAGCAGGGGAGGTGTCACTCTGTAAAATAAGAGAGATGCACGCACAGTGCTATGAGCGGTTTATACAGCTGAATTATGCATACTTACGTACGAACACACATACATACATACATACATACATACATACATACATACATACATTCATACATACATACACAGATACATACATACATACACACATACATACATACACACACAGATACATACATACATACACACATACATACATACACAGATACATACATACATACACACATACATACAGACACACATGCATACATACATACACACAGATATACATATAGCTGAGGAATTATGACTGTAGTTGCTCGACACGCGAAACTCGTACATGAAATTTTTATAAAAAAAAAAAATTGTCGCAGTGCGTAGGCTACTGTTACATCATACATATGGTGTATCAAATTCGCGATGTGAAAACGCAAAAAGACTCAAAAAGAATAAGCCTAGTTTCTACAATTCAAATTCGTCGTTTCGGCTGTTCGTAAGTTGTGAGGGAAAAACCACACCAGTAATAGAATAAATGACTAATGAAATGAACGTCACTTTCAATTTCCAAGTTGAGAGTTTGAAAGTAAACTCTACTTTAATTGATGATGAAAGTTGAACCACCTGGGCTTCTACGGTATAAATTTTCAACATCGAATTGTAGTTGCTCAGTGTTATGCCGGTGAATACTTCCAGCTCGTAGGAAATGTATTTCCTTAATAAGAAATGGACCAGCTTCTTAGTAATCGTGAAATTGAACTGCCAACTCCACAGAAACACTCAACAATAGGAGTCACAATGGAAAAATTTGACTTTGACTTTCCATTTTGACTTTGTCCTTTCGATAGCTCCCATTGTTCATGTGCAGCGTCTCTTTTCATGCTAAAAAGGGGAAATTAATTCAATGAAACCAGCTACACCCAGCCACTACAGCCCGCGCCGCAGTTGATTGTGTCATCAAGTTGTTATTAGTCCGACCGAAGCCGCCAACGAGCACAATATTTCAAATTCTGGCCTCATAACTCAATGAGCGGAGGTTTGATTGAACATGCAACGCTTAATTTCGAGCTTCTGGAGAGTGCGTTGCTTTTTGCAGTAACCCTTTGTGAATCAGGACCTGTGTTGGCTGTGGTGGAAGTCTTGTGCGCATTGAGCGGCTTCCATACCAGACTTCACTGCATGCCTCCTATTACCTACAGTTCTTTCGATACCAGACTTCACTGCATGCCTCCTATTACCTACAGTTCTTTTGATACCAGACTTCACTGCATGCCTCCTATTACCTACAGTTCTTTCAATACCAGACTTCACTGCATGCCTCCTATTACCTACAGTTCTTTTGATGCCAGACTTCACCGCATGCTTTCTATTACCTACACTTATTTCGATACCAGACTTCACTGCATGCAGCGCTCGAACAATCGCTTCGTGCGCTATGAAATGAAGCTCCGAGCCGGTGGAAAATTCTGAATTCAGATCTAAAATATTTTCAATTTTTTATAGACTTCTAAATTTAATGATATGGGGATTATTGTAGGTACCCGTGTGCGGAGTCCAGCCAATGAGTAATATTTGAAGCTAGACATCCAATTGGGAAGAAGTTAGGGAAATTTTAAAAATATTTATTATGTGTAAAACTACGTGTAGAATTTCAAAGTTACGTACTTCTTGTAACTGCTATGTTCACTAAACAATCAATAAAGAGTTCAATCTATGCTAGCGATACCAACAATTAATTATACTTCCATTTCATGCTGAAACTACACGCCCCAAAGTCATAACGGGATCCCAAGACTTGAAGCCGATTGTTGACAGGTTATTATGTTCGTGTTTTTGAGTTCTAGAAATCAAAATAATTAAGTTTGGTTTGTTGAATAGCATGCAGTTAGCATGGAGTTTTGAAATCCTCAGAATCAATAGAAGTGATGGAAATATTTGATTCTTAGGGAAGAAGAAACCGGCCAAGTAAATTAGAAAGACTTGTCAGATCAGCTCCGCCCAATTAACGTTCAAAAGAATCCGAAAATATTTCCGATCCCCTCACCGGAGGACTGGGTTCCATTATTATTGTGATTATTATTGTTATTATTTTATTATTATTGTTATTATTAATTTTAGTCATTCAAAATCTTTGCAATATTTATGAAAAGAATGCTCGAATGTATAGGTTTAGCTATAACTCCCAGAAGTTTACTGATTGTTTTTGGAATCAGGTTTTCTTAAGACACATTTATTTGGTTCGCTGGCTAGAAAAGATTAAGACTATAATCTGCAATTTTATTTTTCTCTTTTGTCATCTCAAGTTTCCCATCAGCATCACAAATAACAGAGACATCATTTATTGCTCAAGCATTGTTTTTCTAACGAGCTTTTTCCTTCGTTAGGTTTGCAGAGAAACATATGTAACCCCAATACCCTCCACCTGTCTGCTAGCTGCCACCCTCACACCCGCCTCGATACGCTGGACAGCTGTTGGTGTCATTAGACCTCTGCACAGCTTTGTTTCCTGTCAACACAGCCACAAAATAAGAACTAAAATGATCCTACACTCCCCTCAAACCCTTTTTACTTCGTATGTGGAATTTCTGAGAATTTCCTCACTGTATTCTGTTGTTCGTACAGGCTCGGCATCAGGGTCCAGTGTTATTCTTACATAATTCGTGCCGGTCTGCCAATCGCTTTTGGTAATTGATCATTTGGATACAGTTCTATATCAACCCTACTGTCGTTATTTTTCCTTATTTTCCTGTGAGTGGCTATGACTAGACATAAAAATTCAATACTCATTTAATAAATTTCTACATGGAATCGGGTAAACTCGTTCCATTTCACCTTCTCACTAAAACGTTTACATGCGTTCAGTGGCAGCTACTCTTTCGTTTTCTATTTTTTTTCTTATATTTCTTTTTGTTCAAAAAAGACCCAAAAAACTTCAAACTTTCATTCTCCAAAAATGAGAGAATAGAAAAAAATTCTCTTACTTCAGTCCATTGCGCACTAAAACGCACGAGAAGGCTGCTGTCATTTTAGTAAAAACTACATAAATCTTGCTATTACACTCTGGTTGAGAGTTTCAACGCACTGTAACAATTTACTAAGGGTGAAAAATTAGAAAATGCGCTTTTGATCGTAATATTTTCCTGTCGTGAGCTTAGACATCGTTCGAAAGATTTTTGGCGGTATATGTTAAGGGAATATGAAGCAAGGGTTTTGAAAATGATAGACAAAAACAACACCCAAATCCAATTTATGGCAAACACAAAGTAAAATTTTTTGTACCCTCACACTATTCGAAAAAAGCTGTGTTTCATCCATGATTTCGTAAGTTTTTACAATAGGAACATGTGCGTTAGATGAAATTGCGTTTTAAGAAAAACACATGAAATATCGTAATCCAAAGGTTCAAATCTGACAAGAATGGAGTCGCGTCATTCCATCTGACGATGGACAGCACATCAAGACAGAATGTGAAGTACAGTATCTATTCTAAATTATTTGAGAAATTAACAAGCGGCACATATTGTATGCTTTACTGTTTTTTCCAAAAATTATCATCTCATGACAATGCGATCGAATGTCTTTGGATTCAATGAATAAAATTCCTAAATAGGTAGAGTTCCATGTAGTGATTGTTACAGAGAAAACTTGACGAGAAGCGTTATTTACAAATTGTCTTTTTCCTCTCCTTGTGTAACGAACAAAACAAATTTCAGCTATTTCATTCTGATACAGGAAAAACCTTCGTAATGTTTGAAAATCCGCTGGGTCTGACACCAGGGATGGGTGCTCGTGAAATCCCCCGATGATGAACATTTTATTCCGCATGCTCCGTTTTGATAATCAATGCTAATGGTAACGGGGTATGACTGTGCTAATGGTAACGGGATCTGACTGTGCTAATGGTAACCGGGTCTGACTGTGCTAATGGTAACGGGGTCTGACTGTGCTAATGGTAACGGGGTCTGACTGTGCTAATGGTAACGGGGCCTGACTGCGCTAAGGGCTGCTAATGCAACGTTTACGATGTTTGCGGTGCTTGTAATGTTTGTGATGCTTGCTAATATAATGCTAATGGTTGTTAGTAAGCTTTAAACGGTCAAAGAGCCAGAGAAATTTTCTATATTACGTTAAGTAATGTTACGAATTATGTTCATTTCATCCTCAGTAAAATTTTTGAGAATTAGCTGATATCGGGATAGTTCTTTATTTTTGAGAGGAGATTATTATGAAGTTATTCTGAATTTTAATTTATTTTTTCGACATTATTTTAAGAGCTAATGCGTTAACGACTAAAATAATTACGTAGCCTGAATCCATGGCTCCATGGGATGGTCTGAAGTATTTACGAAAGCCATGTTTTTGGAACGCCCAATTCTTGAAAGTGGGTGACAGGTATGACATCGTATCAGCGTTTTAAACACTGGTGCAGCTATGCGGCTTTGCATCACATGTATTCAGCCTAATGATTTTACAAAAATGAATTTTTGAAGAAGAACATACCCTTTGCTTTGTTACTAGTGAACACTTACAAAGGAGTTTTTGTGCTACTCCCGTAATCTTGTTACGAAGTCCCGCAATCTTTGTTTTTATTTGAAATTTTATGTATTCCCCGCCCATCTATTGAAGTGACGTGTAGGCGTAGTAAGTTAAATTTTCGTATCAAATACCGTAGACTTACTTCGAGGGTTACAGCTGGAGCAGAATCATCTCCAACTCGTCGGATGCTCCAACTTGATTTTTACGTGGGGCACAGTTATGGTTTTTAACGACAATTGCAGGGCACTGAATGGCAGGAATTATTTGAATGTAAAACATAACGGTCACCGAGATACCTTACTTTCAGCTCCTTTGCTGTAGATTATTGGCAGGCAAGGATGCTCTGACTGCTCATTCTTGTGTGGGTGGATGAGTGCAACACTACTTTAAGGGCTTGCCACTGCGATTCATTTGTCAGAACTATTAGTAATTAATACCATGAACTTTTCACATACTTAGAGTCTTTCTTTTGAAACGGATCCAGTTTTATATGAAAATTGGCACTCGGTCTGTGTTTTACTTTATAGAAAGAAGCATACGCCAACGAAACACCAGTTGTATCTTTTTGCGCCCTATGCAATACGATTTTGAACTGACTCGGACTACAACGCGCTGATAACGTAATTGCCCGAACCGTGATGAGCCTTGCAATGAAAAGCTCAACTATTCGAAACTTTGAGCAAATTTGATTGGCAAACTTGAGAAGTGTTTATAATAATAACAATATTCTGCTATAATTTCATGTTAAATGCAGGCTATCATATCAAATCAAGTTTAATTTGAGTAAATTTGTCTATGTTACCCAAATCAAAATGAATAGGAAGCATTTTGTTTGAGATGTCTACGTGTGATCTCAGAAAACTCGCGTACATCATACACTCATGAGCTCGTTTTGACAAACGCAGTCCCCATCTCAGTTATCGTTGGCAGTTTGAGGTAAAAAACGTATTTCCATATGCAATTCATACTGCGGCATTAACTTGCATTTGAGACATTCTGCACTTGAAAATAATTCTGCTTACTTTATCGATTTTACATCGATAAGATCATTTTACATCATCCCCAGCAGCATAGGCTATGCTGGTACAGAATATTGAGAGGGCAATTGATGACGTAACTGGGATGTACTTCTATTTTCAGCTTTAATATCTAAGAGTAAACTCTCATGCCACTCTTAGAGAAATTTTTGCACCCTGGAAAGCGTCAACCTTTCATCAGCTCAGTGTTGCAGTCACAGGTAGCGTGTAAGGGCATGCGTGGCTTTCAGACCCCGTGCATAAAAATTACTTCAAGTGTATGCTTCGTAATAGAGTGAAATTTCAGCTTAAATGTTTGTGAATCAACATAGAGTTGCACGCGAGTATTCTCCGCTTGTATAACTAAAGTCACAGTAACGCTTAGAATCTGCATAGACAGTTGTGTTTATTTAGAAAGCTCATCGTGCTGAATTTCATAAATATTCTTTGTTTTTACTGGAAATTTTTATGTATTCCCAGCCCATCTGTCGAGGTGACGTGTGGCCGTAGTAAGTTAAATTTTCGTATGAAATACCGTAGACTTATTTTTAGAGTTACAGCTGGAGCAGAATCATCGTTGGACGTTCCAGTTCTATGTTCAAGCGTGCCCCAAGATCAAGTATGAGAGGCCCAGTGCCGCATGACTCAGGGAAGCTGGTCATAAAATACTTATGGTACTCAATTATAACTCGCTTTTCCGTCATATAACCATATAATTGTGTCAAAAGTTTACCTTACTTTTTTTTCTTCCGCTCTGAGTTGGTGCGTCTTTAGCGGAGGTGAATTCCTTACGAGTAAAATTTTAATTATTCTTCAGTGGATTGATAATTTCGATGCCTTTCAGCAATGTGAATTATATATCGATGAATAATCCTAATCATAGGCCTGAGTTGATGTCGACCCAACTTTCTGTCTTCTGAACGTTGACGTTCTGATCTGTTAGATTTGCAGCAAGTACGTATTTTTCTTATAATGAATTAGCAAAATAATGATCCGTTATTGCTAATGACTTATATATATTCGTATATTGATATAAAGTCAAGGGTCATGAAATATACTTATAAAATATTTGTAATGGTCTATAAGTAAACAGGATGTTGAAAAGTGAGAGGTACAAATTCTGACTATGGGCGGGGACGCATAAAATAAACACATTTTTACTAACACTAAATATATCAAGACTCTTTGGTTTTCAAGGCACTAAGGCTCAAATTAAAACTTCGATACCCAGTGAATAACATTTCCGTTTCTGAGAAATGTTATTAGGCTAAATGAAACAAATATTAGAGAAACAGATATTTTATACAACAAACATTTCAATAACTGTTCGAAATGTCTGCCTCTGGCGTCAGTGCAGGTCTGGGACCTCCTCCGAATGGATTGCTGGGCACGATGCAAAAGTCTTGGTTCTTCTCAATTTTAAATGTTGCGACCGCTGTTCTTGTGACAAGATCCACCTCGGACTCACCCCTGGTGTTCCGTAAATCAATGACTACGCATAGCTCCAGAGAAAGGACTCTAAAGGACTCATGTTTAAAGGTCGTGCAGGCCATGCCACTAGCTGTAACTGATCCATTACGTTTTATCCACGTATTCGGAAAATCTTCGTTCAGATATTAGCAAGCATTTCTGTCGGCATGGGCCGCAGCTCCGTTGTGCTGGAGCTACATTCGATGGCGAATAGCTAGAGGCACATCCTCCAGCAGTTCAGTCACTTCGTCCCTTAGATACGTGACGTGAACTGGTTCGTTTACAGGAGACACCATCAGATGTGCCCAATGAGATAGTCGTCCACAATACCAGCCCTCACATTGACGCTAAATCGAAGCTGGTAGTTGAACCGATGTTCTCCATGAGGGTCATCCCCTTGCCAGCTGTGTAAGTTGTGTGTGTTGAACATTCCGTTGCGTGTAAAGGTGGCTTCGTTGGTGAAGAAGACGTGCTTTAAAAAATCTTCATCGTCCTGTTCTTGCAAACTGTGTAAATATAAATATAACTGTAATAAATATAAATATGCAAACTGTACTCGAGGGGTTTGGTCGGTTGGGAGCAAATGAAACAGATCCTGAACATTCTGAAAATGGTAAGAATGCAGATTGTCATTGTTGAGAACATGTCATACGTCGCCGAGATGTGACACTCCTGAGTAACGCGCTGCAGCTCAGGTGCTTGCATGAACCCTGCCTCGGAAGTATTGCAGCACGTCATCCTCAAATGCATCACGAAAATCCTGGCCGACCAGAACCTCTCCTGCTCGCGCTGAAGCTTCCTTGTTCGTGCAGACGACAATGCATGTTTGTAATCATGCGATTTCTGGGCAAATATCGATTGGGGAAACGCTCCTGTTACAGCGCCTCTATCTATGACGTTGGCTGCACCGTATGCCATGTGATGATCTACTATTTTTTCATTAAACAAAAGTTTCACGGTATCAACATTACGAGTATGTCGCAGCGTGAATTGATTCTTAAACACAAAGCAATCGAATGTTGCCCGATTTAAAGGTGCCATTTAACTTTAAATTTACATTTTAAAGACTCGTAAATGTAACTAACAGGGCATCAAGGCAAAATTCTTAGCCTCATTGTCCTGAAAACTAACGAGTTCTAAAATATTTGGTTTAGTGAAAACGTGTTTCTTTGTGCGTCCCTGCACACCGTTAAAGTTTGTCCCACTTGTTTTTAACACCCTGTATGAAAGAATATAAGTATTTTGAAAATCATGTATAAGTAGATTATTAATATTTCACAAGAATATTTCAAATAGCCACTCATTCTACGGAAGCTCCCCGTTGAAGATTGCTGGGTCACCAGTAATTGTGTTAGGAGACAAGAATTTTAAACTAATTAAACATTAATTATACAAATTAATTATTGCAATTGAGCATGAATTGAACATATTCAACATTGCTACACCACCAGTTATTCAGTTTCAAGTTAAGAACCTGAAAAATTGTTCTGATTCTGTGGCCTCGGCCAGTCCAGCTGATCTCAACTTGACGTCACCACCAACTACAGTGACAGTGGGGCGGCAGGAGCAGTAACATGCTTCCGTCACATCAATTATTGCATTTCAGAGTTTGACGAGATGCTCGAAAAAACTGCATTGACGTTATTCAGATTCCACGTTAACTGTCTAACCATAGTCCACAGATCTAGTGCTAATGAAATTTGATGAGAATTTGAAATTAATCTATTTCGCCTCTAAGAGCTCTTCGGAGAGTATTTTGCTTTTCCTTTAGTTCAGATTAGGACGTGATAAATTGCTTCATATATACCGGAGGTAATGTGATATTTTCTATTCATTGTAGAGATTAATGTTACTCATACGAAATCTGGTGCTCACAGTAATTATGCTATTTTTAAAGAAAAATTGTGAATTAAATTACGTGCATGAAGTGTGGCACAAGAACAAGGGCTCCGTACGTCATTAACTACTGTCACCATGTAACAAAAAATCCTACTATATAACAATACCCGAGTGTTGCTCGCTTGCTTGGTCCGTCCGCCTGTCCGGCCGTCTCTGTGGCGCTCTTAAGGATTTAGATATGAAAAAATTCCCGGGTCCGTACACCTAAAGTAGCACGGAACTTTCAAATAAGGCGGTACGTATCAGTGATACTGAAATTAAAAATTTTTCATGTCAGAGTTACCGCATATAAAAGAGCATTTTAAGAAACTAACATCATTTGTCCCGCCATTTTTGGCGGGGTAAGTGTCTACTATTGATAAATTAAGTTTTTAAGCCCTCACTCTAAAAGTAGTGTCGAATTAAGAATTTTCTGGCCTATTTGTATTCTTCTTCACGGAATTAATTTATCTTATCTAGAAGAGGCCAATTTGCCTCCACTGCATAATGGAGTTCAATGGATAGAGTCATATTTCTCTCATATTTCAGACATGTTTCTTGCCAGCGCACAATGGATTTCAATGGATAGATGAGCCCTCAGTCATATTTCAAACTTGTTTCACGCCAGCGCATAATAGATTTCAATAGAAAGAGTAGCCCTCAGTCATATTTCAGACATGTTTCACACCAGCGCATAATGTAGTTCAATGAATAGATGAGCCTTCAGTCATATTTAGTCTCTGCCTGCGCATAATGGAGTTCAATGGATACAATAGCCCTCAGTCATATTTCAGACATGTTTCACGTCAGTGCATAACGGATTTCAATGGATAGAGTAGCCCTCAGTCATATTTCAGACATGTTTTACACCAGCGCATAATGGAGTTAAATGGATACAATAGCCCTCAGTCATATTTCAGACATGTTTCACGCCAGCGCATATTGGAAATCAATGGATAGAGCAGCCCTCAGTCGTATTTCAGACATGTTTCACGCCAGTGCATAATGGATTTCAATGGATAGCCCTCAGTCATATTTCAGACATGTTTTACCCCAGCGCATAATGGAGTTAAATGGATACAGTAGCCCTCAGTCATATTTCTACGTTAACACAGTCACTATTGCTTACAGAACTTAAGTACAAGCTTCTGATCAGTTCTTAGAAGATGTTTTGAACCTACATATCTTGTAAAACACCAAATATAACTGTTTTTGAGTCGCAGAATGTTCTAATTTAAAAACCAGGAAAAGACGATTAGAGTTACAACAAACTGCTTGCTGCTAATTATTGGATGCCCCTCGAAGTTCATCACATGATGTTATTTATCATCTAAATTGATCATTTGAAGCTTCAAGTGCATTTAGGTTGGCGTGAACCTGATGCCGATATGTTGTCTTATGCTCGGTAACTCAAAGTTTGTATTTATGGACCTCATTTGGAGGCTTCCCGTCATCAGCGAGAGCGAAGCACGGAGAGCTCAGTTGCGAGCAGGGCGGCGCCCCTCAATCGCAACTTCTGCAGGTACCTGAATGTTAATTCGAATGCCCAGCGCAAATTGAGATACCGAGTTTTGATTGCAGCAGCTCCAATTTTCTGTCTGGGTGAGCCATAGGCAAAATGTTTGTTGAACTACAACAGCGTTGCTCGAGAAGGGTGGTCGAATTCGAGTCTGAACTTTCTTGCTATATTTAGTGATGCTCTCAGTCTTGTCACTCTCGGCCGTCTGGTTAGAATAAGTACTTTTTTTAACTCCCACACGGTTTACCGCAGGGTTTTCAATGCCTTACAACTACTCACGCGTGAGGGATGTGAGGCTTAAGTTGTATTTTCCATAGGAAGCACTCCGCGAAAATCAATGGCTTGACTGGGAGTTGAGCTGGGGTTTCCTTTTGCAAAATGATATCAAGAACGGCTCTATTCAAAGTCAGTTAGAAAATACGTGTGTACTACAGCATCCTCGATGGTATTGCATGATAGGCCCGAACGTATACCATAATGTAGTGGATAGTATAACACAATGTACTCAATGTAGTTCAAAATATCGCGGATAATATTAATAAATATGCATGGTTGATATATACCATCATTTGACCGATTGAGTACTAAAAAATGACAAGAGGAACAATTTGAGTACATTATGGTATACTATCAATTACATTATATTTCCTCATATAATCGATTGCAAACCATATAACATAAACTCAATTGCATATGAAAATATACTTGATAACATACCTTAATATGCAATATAGCATACCATGATGTACTCGATACTCTTACGTAAGATGCTCAATAACAGGCCATAATATAGTCAATTGTCGACCATAATGTACTTTAGCTACAATGGCTCGAGTACTCAGTTGCAGGCCATAAGTATCTCGATTAAGTCCGGTTACATCAAAGTCAATACATCAGTCCACTCAGTTTTTGATAATAAATTCTTACCCCAACGGTTAACAATGGAAGAAATTTAGGAATGAAATAGCAAAGAAAAATCGTAAAAACATTTA